>WMKJ01000203.1:0-14804 GCA_009733715.1 Herpomyces periplanetae | reverse complement strand
CACTAAAGGATTCTTGCATACTGTGTAACTGAGCTGGTGTTATATGAGAATAAGGATCATTGGGAATCATGGAAGAATTTTTCAGATCTGATTTTACCACCAGATGTGTAGGAGGTAACGGTAACGGATGAGCTACAGACGAAACCATCCTCGGAGGTGTCTTAGCAGGGGGTTGAGGAAGTACACGGGCAAACTGAGGAGATGAAGGTGGCAGTGGGGGTAGTGAATGAGATTGAGATCTTGTTAGCGTATTGGTTAACCTGGGCGACTTGACTGGTGATTGATGAGATGAAGTTGACACATTTGAATAAACCGATAGAGCAGGTGATTTTGTTAAATTTCGATCAGGCAAGTGTATTGACATTGATAACTTCGAAGGAGAAGGTGGTTGATTAGCGGTAATAGGGTTAGAATGTCCGCTAAAAGATGGAAGTGTTGAAGGAAGCGTAGGCGTTCTGTGAAGGCCACTTAGGGGAGATGAAGGAGATGAGCGACCTGAGCCATAATCAGGTCGTCGAAAGGGTGAGTTTCTCGGTGTATTGAGCGAAAATGTTTTAGGTGGGGATGACTGAATAAACAAAAGGAAGCTGGTTAGCAAGAGTCAATTAAATTCATCAATATCCATCACCATGCAGAAAAATCCCGCGTTAACACAATCAAAACTTCATCATGTAGAACATACCATTGTAAAGGAAAAAAATTGTGAAAGAAAGAATATCCATCATACGGTGGGAAATGGCAACTTAAATAGTCGAGCAACGACGGCTTGGCAACCATCGAGGGTAAACAAAGTAGAAGGCACGACCTCGAATTCCGTACTTTCCCAATTCGGTAAATAGATATTATGTAATCGAGAAGGGCATGGTTTCGGGTCATTAGTGGCTTGGCAATTTTAGGGTTTCGGGATTAGATGTCTTGGCAAAATCGGGATGCCGGTGCGAGAGGGTTTCGGTTCACGACATAATGAAGTTTCGCGCAGGTATCGAGAGATTTTCGCGATGGTGGATGGTTTTTTTTCCCTTTTGATCAGAGTTACCCTGTACATATAAAAATTTTGCTGAGCGAGGTTCAGCTTGCTTGGGGATATTTGGAGTTTTTAATTTTTGGATATTTTATCGGTAATATTTGGATGTATATTCGAAATTTGTTGGAGCTTGTCTCTTTATATATACATATATCTATTATGATTAAAGTTTAGTCTTGATCTAAAAGTTTGCTTCTTTAGTATATCTTATTATTGCAAGTTGAAATTTAGCAGGTGGTCATTAGTCGGGTGTAAATCTTCACCTGCCTCATTTTTCCAGGCAGCATATTTCTCTGGGAATATCTTAATCCATGTTAAGGGATACTTCGTCGTGCAGTGTTGTATGTAAGTAAAGTTAACGTTTTCTCAGAGGACGTTTTGGTTGATACAAAGGATTAATATGTATGCATAATCAAAGGAGCACCGCTTAAAGTAAAAGGGAGATTTTGGATGAACGGTTAATCATAATGACACAATCTCAGTATCCAATTGACAGCCCGGAGACTCACGTCGAGTATATCCTTGTCGCATCATTTGATATTGACCATGGATCGGTAATGGAACATCAGTATCCAAATCCAATTGGAGGCGATGAACATATGCTAGCGGAATTAATGCTTCCTGACCAAGCTCATATACGCAGTCAAGATTGGACGATTTTTTTTCTACACAAAGATACCAGTCCCGACGATGAAGAAGAAGATGAATTAGGCAAGGAAGAAAAGTGTAATTCACGTCGCCACAAGATTGAAGGGTTCAACAAAACAAGCGACAGTTTACCATGTCGAGAGCAAAGTGACATGTGTAATGAGGGTCATGATACAGATTTAACAACTCAGTCTGATATAACAGGAGAAGATGATGAAGTCGAAAGGAATGAGGGAGAAGACGACGACGACGATGATGATACTATCGACGGTCCACCTTTAATCTACGTACTAAATTTGGTTAACACAAAACAAGACTCAACGGCAAAACGTGGAGCAATCGTTAAAGCAATGGCAATTTGCACCAGACATTCGTTTCTGCACATTTATAAACCTCTGTTATTACTTGCTCTGGATGAATATTTTCGTGCTCCAACCATCGAAACGTTAGCGTCATTATACAATGCTGTTAATTCAATGGATTTATCCCTGCTGCCACGATTATCACCGTTAGAAAGACACATACTCATGACGAGCGATTCAAAAGAAATGTTTATCGAAAAGTTTGACCAGGTGATCAAGAAACAAATGTTTCAGGATGTTAAGCATGAATCTGTGGGATCAACAGATTCATCTGTGGGCAGTTTAACAGCCGTGTCCACAAATCAAACTGGCAAGAAACAGAATTACTCGTTACCTCGCGATACACATGAATTCGAGTCGCGTGTACTATACAATGGTGTACCAGTTCCGATAAAGGTTCCGACAGCGGTACCACCCGAAACTGTTGGGGATTTCTCGATTATTCGATTAATTCAAATATTCAGTACTCCACATATGTCGAATCCCGTACCGTTTGATTTACATCCCCATCTCACTACTTTTGGACCGTATACCCACCCGATCATAGTACTGGTAAACGCACTTCTCACACAGAAGCGGGTGATTTTCCTTGGACATAATATGCCATCTGGTGATGTAGCCGAAGCAGTACTTGCATCGTGTGCATTAGCTTCGGGAAGTATCTTGCGGGGTTTTACACGACACGCATTCCCGTATACGGACTTAACCAAGATAGATGATCTGCTTAAAGTACCTGGCTTTGTAGCCGGTGTAAAAAATCCAGCATTTGCTCATAAATCAGAATGGTGGGATTTGTTGTGTGATTTATCTACGGGACGAATGAAGATAAGCAATCGAATTGAAACTCCTCCATTAACGGAAGGTCTTGTATACTTTCAGAATTTGTTGCAGAAATGTCAAGGTAAACCGGAATATTCGAGCCTGTCGGGTCTTTCTCTTGGGATATTAGGGCTGTCCGGTCTGCCTAATAATACACCGGGTCATCGAGATTTGTCACTGAATAATGATCCAACGGGGGATAATGCGTTTATGGATGCTTTACAAAATTCCATTATCCAACGACAGGGTGAGGCAGCAATTCGGGCTAAATGGAGGAATTATATTCTACGATTCACAAGATTAGCAGCAGCATTTGAAGAATGTGTATACGGTGCTTCAGCATTATATATTGGAGCAGTAGAAACGGATGCCGACGTACGAAATTACGGAGTATCGGGTCACGGTATCTGTTGGCCTAATGATGCATTGAAAATGAGAGAATTAGCAGCTAATGCGTCTAGAATTGAAGGTTGGCGATTCACACGTTCATATTACTCCTTTGTTCAAGATCAGGCACGGGAATGGCGTCGTGGTCAGTCAATTTGTGGTATCGACATTAAATACCAGTGCGACAAGCTACGTTCACTCAAGTTAGATCATGATCACAGTGCTGCAATATACAAAGCTTTGTCCAAAGTTGTTGAAACCGCTGGTTTGGAAGTTGACGATCTTGATTTAGCTGATACTTCGGATCCACGAATATTTGATAGTGATGGGAGCATTAATCCTAGTGTACTTGAGCGCTATCGCGGAGAAGTTCGTTACGATGTTATTAACCATTTGTTATTATCATTACCGGAAAATCAGGGCGGTCTATTTTACTTGGGACTGGGATTGTTTCACCCTCGCGCTGACGTTCGTGCTGAGACGGTTAAACTACTCAATCGAATTTGTGATCATCCAGCGGGTCGGCATTATTGGTGTAGTTTAGGCCGGTTTGCAAAGCTTGCGTATTTACGTATAAAGCGCGAAATGGATCTCACAAGTCCCAAGTCGATTTCATCGTCATCAAATTATGATGTTGATACGCGGGCTAGATTTTTGTCGTTGGCCTCGTAAAAATATTAAAGTATACATATTAGCTTGTAGTAACAAATGTTGCTTTATTCCAATAATAATTCATCCTATCCTGCGTGTTCTATAGCTTGTCAAACTGCAGCTCATGATCCAATTAGTTCAATCTTGTTTCTCCTCTGCTTTGAAGTTTGTTTTATTAATTGACTTGATTAAGTTGAGCACTTCGTGACGTAGTTCACTATGCCAGGATGATCCAGTTTGTGACTCTGTACTTAAAAGCTTAACTATCCCGTCTTTCATGTCAGTGCCTTGCGTGCCGGTAGCACAAAGAACCTTCCACGCCAATGAATGAGCTTTACGATGTATCAAGTATAAAACTAGTCCTAGTGCGGCTTCTAGACTATCGCGTGCCTGAGAGGATGGTTTATTTGTATTGACCTGGTTACAATTTTCACTGATCACATCATTAAGACCTTGGTATATCACACTTAATAATTGTACTTGAACGTTATCTTTAAGCAGTTCAGTTGATTCTTTCATGCGTTGCGACTTGGAATTTGATAGAGCAATATTGAAGAGTAAATTAGCCGCTGCTATTCGTACACTGTCATAGCTTGCCTGGCGCGATTTTAGGGATATTAATGCCAGGGCTAGCAGTTCCGATACTAGTCCGCGTGGGCGCATTTGAAGTACACGGTTTCGTAAAGTGTCGTCTCTGAATGTATTGCAGGCTAGTTGTAGTGTTACAATGTGTAGTGCGTATGGAACATTTTCATTAACATGATCTGGGGTAAGTCGCTCAATACTATAATTAAGTATACGACGTATAAATTCAATGTATTCATTATGTTTGGCGATACTTTCCGAAACACATGTGCTTAGTATAGTTGTACGGATCAAGTCGACAACTGCGAATAAATTTTCACGGTCGAGTTTATCCCAAGCGCAATTCAACGCATCAAAATAGCCTTCCATTACAGACTTGTTGACGGATGCTCTGGCGTACTGGGAAAGGTTCCCTTCAGCATCACTAAATGTATCGATAATCTTTGTGACACATTCATTATTTGCCAACATGGCCAATTTTTCCCTTAATTTATCCCGGGGACAAGCCTTAGTGTAGAGAATTGGGTTCGACGAAGCTACTTCACGAAGTTTTGGTAGAGAGTGTGGGAAATTCTCAAGTATGGGGGAAGTACATTCGATTAACGCTTGTACATTTGTTCGCAACTCACTGACGTCAGGTCCATTCCATTGACGGTGTTTTGTACCGTGTAGATAAGTGATAAAGGTTGGCACAACCTTGACACCAAAGGCATCGGAAGCGTCTTTCGCGATTGAAACGTTAACAATGATAAATTTACACTTTTCATGTTTAGATTCGGCTAGATTTGAGAATTCATCGTAGACGGTTTTACAAGGCCCACATGTTGGATTCATAAAGAAGATGATAGCGCAAGTTTGATTAGTCTTGCTCAATATTTCATCCAAATTTGTTATAGTTGATGCTTCTGTCACAAATCTAGTGCCATACTTTGCCACGTTGGTAGTTGACATGGTGCTTGCTTGAGAGTTGCTAGGTTGATTTGGGAGTTTTGCTTGAGTAATTGGTCTCATGGCATTTTCAATTTGGGGCCGAAGTAGTTGTCCAAATGGGGTACTCATGACGGTTTGGGGAAGTGATACGATATGGTCAGGGATACCGTTACCCGTTAAAAATGTTGCAAAATCATTTGAACTGGAATTTGGTCGAGTTAAATTCAAGGTAAAAGGGAAGGGCGAAATAAACACACAACGTACAAATTGTTACAATTATGGTTGAATAAATCGTATGAATCTGCGGTGTAACTAATTTTGAGAGTATCAAGATACTCGACTATAACGTCTAACGGGAGCTGGGTTGTTCCTAGTAAAAGTTTTTGGATTGGAGCGCCGTGATGACTGGTACCGGCTGCACAAGTTTGGACACCAGCACCGAAAAAGTATTCGGTATTGTTGAAGACAATTGAAGTATGGTAGACAGCGTCTATTTGGGTTCCGAGTAATTGGCTTGAGATCTGATTTAGTGGATTGGTGGTCAAGGTTAATGATGGTATTTGCCAAATGTTACACTAGTATTGAAAAGGATAGAGTGGGTAAAAAATGCTTGTATTTTGGGAGAGTCAAGAAATGCAAAAGAGAATATGATAAGGCTAAATCGGCTTGCAAACGTTTTGCTAGTTTAGCCATAGTGTACATACCTGTTTGGCCAATCCCTAAAAGTCAATTCGAACAGGTTAGATGATTTATTGGTCAGTCTGGTGATAGAAAATTGGTTCCAACCTTGGATAAATCGTAGATGTACAAGTACACATCCATACTTGGATAAGTTTCGAGAGTTTAGATATTTGGGAGAAAGATGGCGATAAAAATTCGTAGTCTGTGTTGCAAGCTTTGGGAGTTTTTACGCGACACGACTTTAAATACTTTCCCATTTGGATCAAATTTGCCACTGGTGTGGCGAGGCTTTAGTAAGGTCTAGAATTGTAGGCAGATGAAGACGGGACCAGGACGAAGATTTCACGATGCCATGAATTTGACACATTTATTCCCCGAGAATAATGATACCAAGATTCCAATTTAACAATGTTCTAACATTATACGCGGTAAATGGGATTATGCTGGCTGGTTGATGCAGATGAAAATTCCTTGATGATACATTGGTCCATTTTATGCAGAGATACGGGTAAAATTCTAGTTAATTGATTGTGGCATTTGGGGGAAAACACACAATTTTATTATCATGATAATTTGCGATTTGGCAGTGTCTCATTCCCGCTGTATTTGAGGGAGAATTGATAAAAGCATTTTGGAGTGGTTTGGGGAGGAATTTGACCACATTCCAAGCCATTGCATGTAGTGGATAAATTGACGATGGTGCAGTGAATTCGGGTAGTGAAGCAGGAGGGATGCAAGATGTGGTTTTGGAGATGGTGAATGGAAATGGTGATTTTATCGTGCACAAAGGGTGTGAATTGCCCGAGTTTGCGAGGTAGCGGATATCCGCTTGAAAGGGCCTTTAAAAAGTGTGGATGGTTTGGGTGCTTTGATCGACGCAAAACTTCCAGCCGTCAGAATCACACGAGAATTGGTTTAGAGTGAAGAATGGATAAGCTAAATGGCCGGGGAAAACCTTTGGCAAATGGTAATGGGATCAGGTATAACCGTAATTCTCGAGCATACACTCGAGGAGTATTTTATGCGCATTTTGCCTGGAAAGTCGGCCATTTATGCACGTTGGTGATGGGACTAAGAGAATCACTTTTCCGCCCGCTACGGTTAATGCACGCGAGAACATTATCACACGTTTTTAAAAGGTGCTACGGGGGGACGGTATTTTTCCAACAAGATGAATTCCCTTATCATTTTCTGGACAATTCATTACTACTAATAAACGGGGATATTTCACACTCTAATACATCACCAAATCAGATTATTTTGCTAAATGTCAGTGTACCGCACGGTTAATTATACTTGAATCTTTATCTATCGTTAGATACCAAGATGGCTAATCCTCGACGGTAAAAGCACGGATTCATGCACGCATCTTTCATTGGATCCTTTCGCATTTCCTCATCCTCTTGGACAAATTGTCTTGGTTAACACGGGCTAAACTGCCCCGTTGATTGTCGAATCTCCACAAATTCACGAACAGTTCTGCCTATTCATTACACTTGTAAACTTAATTTGTTCGGATAGGACGTTTAAATGATGTAAAATTTCCTGGACAATCTACAGTAATATGGAACCTGCTGGCATTGATACGCGGCCGGTCTAGGGACTTTAAAACACTCGAGGAAAACCTTGGTTTCTTTACCACATCTAGCTAAAGCCATAAACCATCAATCTACCCCGTAACAAACATGCAACAATCAGACGAACGATTTTCAAGTTGGCTCCCACAATTCATTCCCTTCCACCGATTTGAACAAGATATCACCAAGCTAGTCCGCAGTACAACAAGCGAATACACATCCACATGGTACATTTTGCATCGTGAACACGCTAGACTTTATATTGTCGGGATGTAAATCGGACAAACTATCATCACCAGATTACTTTTTTGAACTGCGAATTTTTCTTTTCTGTCTACCTGTATTAACAATTATCGTTAAGTTTACTATGGAAAGGAAAAAAAAAGTCCTAGAGTGATAACTTCTACGGGAAATTCTACGCGATTTCTACGCTAAATGCAAAACCACCCGTTAATTCCTTGAACCGACTAATTTATGCCTTGAAATTCTAGAACTGGTTTGCCGCAATATCATGAGAAATTATTTCCCAATTACCCGACCCTGTATTCAGGATAATTTGGGCCCGCGAACAAGTCTAATTTGGCCAGTGATTCCATCCAACCCGGTAATATACCCGTCAATATATCACCATCGCCGTTGGAATTGTTCTTGTACCTCTTTCGCTTGGACTTCTTACCTCTACATTCTCCTGATTCGAATTTCTTTATTGCCCATGATTTAATTAATTTAGACCTGAATGTTTTGCCTCTTTCATAGCCTTTATCTACACGGTATGAAGTCATAGGATGATGAAATCACGAGAACTTTTCCAAAGCTCACAACATCTTGCCTAGTCTAATTCCGCTTCATTACGTTTTGGCACATGGAAATCTAAGATTTTCCCAATGTCCTCACCAAGCCTGATTCTTATTCTCTGTTCTCCTCGGTCTCCAACTCCCCTGCGGGCACCCTCCTCCTCTTCCTCTTCCTCTTCCTCTTCCTCTCCCCTCGCTTCCCCTCACCTCACCTCATCTCACTACCATGGCCATGGGAGTATCACGGCGTAGTAGTCCGTGGGAATTTTCCCGCGGACTCACCTACAAAATTTTCATGTGGTGTTACAATCTAGGATAATTCGTTGGAGAAAAGAATATAAATGTATAATGCCATTTACAAGCTTTTATGCATCTGACAATAATCTGGCACGGTTTATTCTCACCAATTTCCCCCGGGTACATTAAATCGACCAAGAACTTTTAACGGCTAAGCTAAAGTAAGCTAACGGGTTATACAATTACGACTATTAAACCCACCAGTATCGCTTGTTTGAAGCGGATTATGTTTAGCATGGAAAATATATATCTCACCCTGAGCCAAACCACAAAAATTTCCAAAGTAACTGGCCAAAATATTTTTCGAATTTACGAATTTCATGTACATTCAAGAAACCATTCTCATGTGTGGATATATTTACACGATTTTAGGCGCTTTATACAGTTGTAAAGGTACGGGAATCCCACAAAATTTAGTTTTTCTCGTACCCCAAGTCAATTTTTAACACGATACACATTTGGTAAAGTCAAGTCTACTTTAAACCAAACGGCACGCACACGCACCAAAAGTTCCCTTTTATAAACCGTTTACCAGGATTCGAATTGATACGATTAATTTTTCGGCCTTACAATTTGTTCGAGCTAAGGCAGAAGCTAACTATCCTCTCGTACGTGCGTGCGTACGTGCGTGCGCGCGATTAAACACCCTTTCGAAATTCGCGCAATCACCAAAGATAGGCTGATAACGACATAATGCCCTCTATACTCGTCATTAACCCTAATTCTTCACAGTCGATCACCGATGAAATGAAACCTAATATTCGCGCCCTCGAAGCCGGTCATAATGTCAGTAAATTTACCCTTTCACTTCTTCACATTTCCCTTGTCAACACTTTACCCGTGTCCACGATAATTTATCTGATCCTCCCCACTTAGCTTGTTAAATTTTCCTTTTTCACTGCACCGTCCGGACCCAAAAGTATCGATGATGAACAAGATGCGGCGGTCAGTGCATCGCACTGCTTACCTCGACTACTTCCTTTATTATCACAGTATGACGGTTTTCTCGTGGCATGTTATTCCAAGCATCCTTTGGTCGAAATGCTGCGTAACCAAAATATCATTAAACGAAATAAAAAAATCGTTGGAGGAATTTTCGAGGCCAGTGTTAGCACATGCCTGTTAACAATTCCGTCGACGGATCAATTTGGTATAATTAGCACTGTTAACGCATGGGTCCAACCATTGACTGACGCTGTCAAGGAGTATTTGGGTGGTGATAGCGCTCGATTCGTGGGTGTGGAGACTGTGGGTCTGAATGCGGCTGATTTACGTTACACTCCATCTGAAGAGCTTAAACGTCGTGTAATACAGGCCGTAACTCGTTTGATTGATAGAGGAAAAGTCGGCGCAATATGTCTCGGCTGTGCTGGAATGGTTAACATTCGGGAAATTTTACAAGAAACCCTCGTATCCCAATTGGGTGAGGAAGCTGGGTCTCAAATTAAAGTCGTCGATGGTGTAATTGCCGGTGCTGCTTGGATTGACGCTGCAATCCGACTTAACATGTAGTTCAAGTCAAACCATGGTAGCCATTGATGCGATTTGAACGCCCTCTTGATTTTTATTCCCGTTTTTCTCTTACTCAAGTCTACTTTGTCATTTGCATTCCCTTTTTCTGCTACAAATTTTGTCAAAACTTGCTAAAACCTTCGTGTACTATACCATACCGTACCTTTTACTCTGGTTTTGTTGCCTTTTCCAAATACTCTTATTCTTACACCTATGTTGGCTTGGTTTGTTCATCTCTTCATGCCCACTTTGCACATCGGGCAGACTTCCATTAAAACGTGCGTAATTATTCCCTAAATACTTTCACTATGCACAAATAAGTTAGGTCGACACTATCCCTATGTTCATTTGCCCGGCATTTCAATTATTAAAACTATTTTCCCATAACCTGGCCACACAACATAAGTTCCGCATCTTTTTACGAAAGCAATATCATTAAATTACTCTTTCGCCCTTGATTTCACCCCGTCCTGATGTTACTCTTTAAAATCATTCTAAGTATCGGGCATGAACAATTAATTTATTCCCACGCCTGTCCATTCCCGACTAATCTTTACTAAATATCCCTCGCAACACTATCTCCCTTTTGCTGCTCTTTTGGCCTGCTGATTTGGAAAATTCTTTCTTTATTGCTGGCTTCCGCTGCCCGTCGCTCGTCGCCCGTCGCCCGCCTCGTCAAGCCTCACCGTGGCGCTGCCATTATGTAATTCGGTAGTTCGAATTGTGATTAATTTGCGATTTTGGTTCTCGGGGACGAATTTGACGCATTTCCAAGCTTGACTTGCAAAAAATAATTTTGGTTGATTCTCTTCGATTATTTTCTCGTAGTTATCAGTGAATACTCTTTTCGATTTTGTTTTGGGCTTTTGCTTTGGTCGCAGGGGATTTTTTTCGAGAAATATTCTCTTATGAAACATTTGAATTCACACTTTACGCGACTAGTTTATTCTGTACTAGATTAGTTTAGCTACTCATTCAAAGACGAGCAGGCTCACTATTTCTACCCTTTGTTCATCTAATCCTTCCTCCTCCCCCTTCTTCTCCATTTTACCCATTTATCACTTACGTGGGGAACTTGGAGACAGTGAATTACCCTGGGATGTTCTAGCCCGATAAAGCATGCTATACGAAATTCAATTTGATCAATACATCGCGGGATGTGAGGCCAAAACTATCAATCATTCTTAAAAAAAGAACTCATTAACTACGCTTTATAATGTCACAAATTATCTTTATTCATGGGGTTTTAAATATTTAATGGTCATTGAAATTGATTTACGGGGCTTTGCTTAACATAATTCAATATCGTCTCACCATATGCACAGGACTAACTTATGATATCATGTTCCTAAACCGTAAAAAAACAACCCTTCGGAAAGTTACGGTTAGAGTTAAGAAACCATTAAAACCATGCCCCAATCAATTTTCTTCTACCCTTACGCCTGCTTCCTTGGAGAAATCTACGTCAGGATCTAATCACCCAGAAGAAAAGTCTCAGTCTAGTATAGTAAACTCATCTAGATTAACGTCTTACACAATTTCCCCTGATTCAGAAACGGGTAATTCTCAGTTTAGTGAGGCTCAGGCATCGGAGAAATCGGAATTACACTCGGCGCACAAAATTTACCAAGACCACGAGCCATATACACGAAAGCGAAAACTTAGCGAAACGATTCACCAAGATTCTCAAAGACTCGTTAAGAGTAAAGATTTTAACCAAAACACCCGTGACATTACTAAACCGACCAGTTCCAATATCAAGAGAAGATGGCGATGTCGAGAGACGACGAGAAAGAATGCACATGATAACGAACGATTGACAGACGACGGGGAAGATTTTGATGATGATGATAACAAAAATGGCATACTAACCGAACTTCCACGTTTAATTTCAGATTCTTTGAAAATTTTGCTGCCGGATTCGCGGCAGTTTTACGCACTTGAAACTTGGAACGACGATGACATTAAAGCATACAGGTTAATACATTCGGAACATTTAACTAGCAAAGATGAAAAGGATTATGTGAAGGCCTTTGACGACGATGGAATTGTGGAGGATGAACGGCTTATATTTGAGCTTCGGTATCCTAGTCATGCGCCTCCAGAAAGGTTGGTTATACTCGAGGAGTCTTATCAACTATCAAAAAGTTGTCTTGTGGTTAAGTGTGTACAATGCCATGACTAAGTTCACATTATAGGTTTAGGCTAGTTTTACCTCGAGATCCCAGTTCATACAATCCGATAGTCGATATTACGGATTCAGTGGACCAAATTGTAACGAACTATTTAGCCATTGAGAATGATGAGGAATTTCAAGGAGAAGTTGAAAAAGTGTCCCGGTTATTTAAACAAGCTATAGCGCGAAAATCATATAAGATATTTCGAGAAGCTGGGGCACGGTATAATTGGGTTATAAGTAGGGGGATTGAAGACGGTGGGGTTAGCCGAGTTATGAAGGAAAATCGTACTTTAACGTTTCCACTGATCGAAAGGATACTTTGTCAAGTTTATTCAAGAACGGTTTCACCATCGGTTGAGCTGTTGCGAAAGTATGAGAATGGTACGAGTGATGTGTACGGGGAACTGTTACCTCGGTTTATATGGAGAATCTTACGGGAGTCGGAAGTAAAGGAAGATTCGGTGTTTGTAGACATGGGGTCGGGGGTTGGAAATGTTGTTTTGCAAGCAGCACTTCAAATTGGATGTGAAGCATGGGGAATTGAAAAAAATAAAAATCCATGCTTACTTGCGGAACGACAACTTGAAGAGTTTAAGGCGCGGTGTAGACTATGGGGTGTTCGACCGGGTAAAGTTAGGCTATTGGAAGGTGATTTCTTGGAAAGTCGGGAAATTGATGCGGTGTTGAGTCGGGCGGACGTGGTATTAGTGAATAATCAGGCATTTCGACCGGAGTTGAATGATAAACTTACAATGAAATTTTTGGATTTGAAAGAGGGAACGAGAATAGTAAGCCTGAAATCATTTGTTCCAGAATATGGCTTTTTGAAGCATAGAAATATTGAAGATCCTCGATGCATGTTAAGGGTTAAACGCCATGTTTATTTTAGCGATTGTGTTAGTTGGACCGATCAAGGAGGTGAATATTTTATATCGACCAAAGATACGTCAATGTTAAGAGACTTTGTTGATCGAAGACGAATAAATGAACGTAGTAGTTAGGTTATTTTGTTTGGTTGCGTCGTGAAGGTGTAGTTTTGTAGGGGAAGATAGGTCATTGGTTTAGCCCCGTGCTGTAGTTTAGGATTATGGTGTGGGTTAGAAATAAGTTAGTATTTGTGCCCATCCTAGTACACATCGTATGAAGTTTGTGAGGAGTTTACCCAGAGAAGCCTATAGAATCAAGATGTGAGGGTACGGCACCATATGATTTACGCGAGGCGTGATGGTATAGTTCCCGATTGAGTAATTGGTGTGAGATGACGAGGTTTAGGCCAGGCTAAAGGGTGGGGTGTTTGGCGACATAGTTGGGTGGTATGGGGGGGAACTGGGACTTGCAAGGGAGAACCAGAAGCGGATGTGTATATGGATAGAATCAAGTGATGGTAAGCTGGGTACGTTGATCAATTGGATGAACAGATAGGTGAACATCCCGAGAATGATTGTGGCAGTAGGAGCGTATGGATTGATTTTAGCAGGATGGGAGACAAGGAATCTTGATGTTCCATTTGTCGACTGCTACGAATGGATCACTAAGTGCCTGGCATTGACTGGCCTTATGGGATAGCCACCCTGGAGTAGTATCGTGACATAGCGTAGGATGGGATAGATAAGACATGGGTAAGATATTACCGAGGTGCACGGTTGCAGAGGTTTGGGAGGGGAATGGATGGTGAAGACAGTAGCTTTAGATAGAAGCTGAAATCAGAGGCGCACTATTTCCTATTGCTAGAGATGGACCAAGGTGGATTCCCCGCCGACCCAGCGACCCAGATAAGCCTTTGAGAGGAGCATAGCATGAAGCTGAGCAATGCATTAGGATGAAGTGGACGGTCATGCCTTGGAGGGCGGTGGTTTACCGAGTGATGCGAGGCCTGGTGGGGCCAGCACTGAAGCGCTACTGAGAGCTGGAACGTAGAGCTCGGTGTTGCGCAATGCTGCGCAGAGCTGTGTCAAGCCTGGCCGGGCGGGGCTAGGCGGGGTGACCGCCCACGGGGGCGCCTTTGGGCCCGAGGATTGCCGCCACCATCACCAACGCCGTCGTCGTCCTGGTCTGGCCCAGTGGAATCCACTTGTATTTCGTGATCTGGTGATCTGGTGATCTGGTGCTCTGGTGCTCTGGTGCTCTGGTGCTCTGGTGCTCTGGTGCTCTGGTGCTCTCGTGCTCTCGTGCTCTCGTGCTCTCGTGCTCTCGTGCTCTCGTGCTCTGGCGCTCTGGCGCTCTGCTGCTCTCGTACTCTGCTGCTCTGCTGCTCTCGTGCTCGCTCCCCCCCCCCCCCCCCCCCCCCCCCCCCCCCCCCCCCTCCCCCCCTCCCCCCCCCCCCCCCCCCCCCCCCCCCCCCCCCCCCCCCCCCCCCCC
>WMKJ01000023.1:0-148370 GCA_009733715.1 Herpomyces periplanetae | reverse complement strand
TGATGACTCGGGTAATAATTTGACAATTGATTCAAGCAATCCGACACTTGAAGCGTCATTGTATACTGAACATGATAACAATGCACAATTTGAATTATATATTGACACGGTGAATGTAACGTTGTCATTTACAAAGTGGTTCAGTGGCAAAGGTCTGCTACGCGATGTTGAAGTTATCGGAGTACGTGGAATCGTGGACAGAACTCACATTTTCAACGAACCATGCTCGCAGGCTGGAAACGAAGACTTGTCTAAGCGTGATCACGATAATCAAAGTGATATTGAAGATGGAATATCAACTGAACAGAGGCCTGGTGACTTTGAATTAGACTCGTTCAAATTAGAAGACATGTTAGTTACAGTTTACCAACCCAACGGATTTCGACCTTTTCCCGTTAGCATTTATTCATGTGATATGCGACGTTTGCGCAAACAGTGGGTGTGCTATGATTTCCTTAATGCGAATTCGGTTCACGGTGCTTTTGATACTTCTTTATTCAGCATTCATACGCTATGGAGACCTTCGTCAGCATCTGAATTTGGCGAAGGGGAAGGAGTGGGAAGTCAACCCAGCATAAGTCAATATGATTTCGATGGAACAGTGCAGACTGATAAAGGTTGTGATGATCGAGATGTTCATGCGTATCGTCAGACCCGACTGCGTATTGACGGGTTAAATATCGATCATTTGAATCACGGTGCCACGGGCCCGTTATCATGGATTCGTGAAGGTAGCGTTGACATTGTTGCCGATATGAGATTTCCTCCGGAAACCTATACAGGTGTTACAAGTGTAATTATGTCACGCATAAAATCAAGTAAAGGAAATCTAACGTGGTCCGAGTACGTGCGAAGTAAACTCCCAACACTATTTACCCAAACTAAGCGTCCCAACGCTGAACATGAACAAACAAAAAACCCCTCTCCCGAACCCATTATGAACATTGATTTAAACCTGCAGTTTTCCAACGTACGGGCTAGCGTACCACTGTTTACGCGCGATATATCATCAATTAACAATGCCTTGGTACAGCCTATTGTTGCATATATTAATATGCATCGAAATCGGCTTCGCTTGAACTGTGGTCGTATCGATAAACCCACTTCTCAATTTGCGGGTAAAATCGGCTTGGGCGATAGTGGATTATTATCCGATTTATCCACCAAAACTCACCAAACTTTAGTCCAAAATATTGTTCACGATGATCAAGCTCGTCGTCGTCGAATTCGTAACGTGGGCATTTGGACACTCCAACTTGCTGTCCAAGCTTTCTTCCTCGGCCTGGCTGGTCAAATGGTCTAATTTATTCCCATGATCTATCCTCCATCCCCGTGTACCATATTTTATACGTATACTCATACTCCCTGTCCTCTGTAACTAAAAGTTTCCCCCTCTACATATGCCGTCAGTCTCGCACAATCAACCCTTTTTTCTTCCTTCTGAAGTACCCGTAACACTTAATCAAACATCGGGTCAGTGACTTTGCATAACCTCATAATTCAGTCGTCCCGAGTCTACGGTATTTTTTTCCACGTAAAAATGTAGTATATAATATTAATATTTTAGATCTCGCTCAGCGCCGTTGGTGGTCTATCGCACCTCGGGCCTCGGTGGCACAATTGGTCAGCGCGTGAGACTCTTACTCAAATCCACGGATTGTAGGTCATCTCAAGGTTGCGGGTTCGAGACCCGCCCGAGGCTAAGCCGGGATGGAAGTGGAATCCTTTTTCATTCCCCTCGGCCCACGTGGTGGGCGAGAGTTTTTTTTTACAGAAAAGTACTAAGTGACAAGACTTAACATGTGACATGCGCTACGCGAATCAAGTCGGACATTAAGCCCATGGCAGTGACGTCATAACCAGCACCAGCGCCTTGGATGATGAGGGGAGTGCTAGCGTAGCGTTGTGTATGAAAAGCGAATAAATTATCGGAAGCAGACAAGTTGGCAATGGGATGGTTAATAGGGAGATCAGATAGAGCAACGGAAAGGTGAGGAGTGGCAGGATTTGTTAGATCAAGTGTAGCGGTATAGCGTGGAACACGGTTATTTTTTCGAGCAGTATCACGACGTAAGGCCATAGGGTGGTCGAGTAAGGCGGGATTGCTACGAATTTCAGAGAGGAATTTAGCGGAGGATATGAGTTCGGAAGACGCTAAAGTATCAGGGACGAGCGAGTTAACGTTAACATCCGATAAGTCAACGAATACACCACAAATTCGAGCAAGGATAACGAGTTTTCGCGCTATATCGGTACCGTGAAGATCGTCACGGGGGTCAGGCTCAGTATAACCGGCGTGGGTAGCGTTAATGATAACAGTAGCAAAATTGGGAAGTTGGGATGGTGGAGCAGAAAAGTCCGATGGAGCGAATTGATTGAAAATGTAGCTAAGTGTACCGCTGAATACACCTTCGATACGAGTGATGGTATCACCGGTGTCGAGTAAATCACGTAGGGGAGCAATGACGGGTAAACCGGCGCCTACACTTGATTCATGATATACGAGGCCGGGGTGGGGAGAACGGGAAGGAGAAATGCTAAGGGTAGACGAAAGGCCGGGTACAGTGGCTAGAGTATTACGAGCTAAGCGATAAATTTCCGTAAATAAGGTTAACGGTCCGGCAAAAGGTTTTTTGTTAGCAGTAACAATGTGTATACCGTGGGCTAGAAGTGCCGGATAAGCTTGGGCAACATTAGCACTGGCTGTTAGATCGACGCAAACATTAACGCATATGCGGGCTTGACGGGCGTTTAAGGTAGCGTGAGAAATGTTATCCATAACCGACATTAAACGGTCAACTTCATCGGGCAAGTGAAAAGTAGCTTGGTTTGTTTTGCTTAGGGCTTCCGTATACGCATCTACGCTAATGTATTCTACGCTAGCTGGTGCAAGCGTATAGCGAGCTTGTATGTATACGCGCGAATTACTTACCAGGCTAACGTTAACGAAAACGTTTTGAGCGGCTGCACGTAGTTGATGTTCCACTTGACCCACCATGCCCATAAATCGTTTGCCCACTCCACCTACACCTAGTACTGCTAAGTTAAGCGCAATACTAGCTGCGCGTGTTTCTGAATCGACCATTTGTAAGTGAAGAAGCGTAAAATAGGCAAAAAATATTTATATTTTAATAGTGAAGAGCGTGTGGGGTTCGTGTGTGCGCGTGCAGTGTAAAATAAATTAGAAGAATTGTACAACTTAAATTGTCAAGCATAGATAAGGTAACTCTAATTCTGAACTTGTATTTAACATTAAGGTAAATAATAATTGGTACTCAGTCACCAATGAATGTAGAATAAATGAATAAACCGTGCCAACGCACTTCCGTAATCATGGCCTCTTTCTCAGGGCCAACTGCGAACAATGGACGAATAAAATATCACGTGATACAACCGGATGAAAATGAGCATGGGGAGCCAGGTTAGGAGGACGAAAGGGATTTGGCGCATTGATGAAGAATGTTGATGGCATCTGTGATTTGATCAGGTTGAACGATGAGAGGTGGAGTTATCCGTAGGGTATTATGACCGGCGGCAATGACGAGTAGACCGTTTTGAAGTGCAAGATTAATTAAAGGAAGAGGAGATTGGGTCATTTGTAAACCCAACATTAAACCTTTACCACGTACACTTGTGAATAGATGGGGAAATGTGGAAATTAAAGTGTTTAAATGACCAACGAGTAAACTTGATAGCTTAAGAACATTTTCATGCAAAGCTGGGTCGGATAAACGTTCTAAACAATTAACAGCAACACGGGTTGCGAGTGGATTCCCTCCAAAGGTTGTTCCATGATCACCCACTTGGATATGAGGTGCAATTTTATCATTAATTACCATTGCACCGATAGGTATACCGTTACCTAAAGCTTTCGCTGTGGTAAGGATGTCTGGATGGGCGTCCGGGGAAAAGTAACTGTGTACCCATAGTCGACCCGAACGACCCATTCCACATTGAATTTCATCGTAAATGAGTACAGCTTGATGCTCATTGCACTTTTGACGTAGTTCCGTCAGGAAAGTTTCATCCACAGTACAAATACCTCCCTCACCTTGTATAGGTTCAATGATAACAGCTGCGGTACTTTGGGTAATCAGGTTAAGGCTAGCTAACTCGTTAATTTTACCAAAGTGATATCCAGGGACCAATGGAGTAAAGGGTTTTTGATACTTTGGATTTGGCGTGGCTGATAATGATCCCATGGTACGACCGTGAAAAGCATTCTCAAATGCTACAATTTCAAATTTATCCTTATTTCCACTGACAATTTTTGCGTATTTCCGAGCAAATTTCAATGCAGCTTCATTAGCTTCTGTGCCTGAATTACAGAAAAAAGCCTGGTGAGCGTTGAACATGCCACCTGATTGTCTAGTTTTTGTGCAAATTGTTTCACATGCTCGGACTGGCCATTCGCTTATGTACAGGTTACTCGTGTGTATTAGCGTAGCAGCTTGTTCTGCAATAATTTGCCCGATTTCACTATCACAATGTCCAAGAGAATTGACTGAGATCCCTGATGTAAAATCTAAGTATCGACGTCCTTGTTTGTCCCATACATAACAACCGTTGCCTCGTTCTATTAAAATATCCGGGCGATCGTACAAAGGAACAACATTTCGTTGGCTAACGTATGATCGATAAATGGTTGTAGCAGCGAGACGATTAGATAATGCCGATCTCTGAATACCTAAATTAGAATGAATTAAGCGTTTACAATGAAACCAGTTTGAGTAAAGCTGAAAAGAATAGCAAGTACTATTTAACTTTCCAATTAGTATCATATTGAATGTGTGTAGATGTGTAAATATAGGTTATGCACACACTTTCCCTTGAGAAAATGTGTGAAAATAGAAAAACCGGTTGTCCCAAAAGATGGTGATTTAGCAGGTAGAGAAAAAAACGCGTTGAACAAAAATTTTTCCAATGAATAAAATTCTATGGATGGCAAAGGGTTAAAAGCCGAAAATATTGACGGAAAAAGCAAAATTGCCGGAAAATTTTGAATTCGAATCTCGGCCCGGGTCCAGTGCTTAATGACGTCATACAACAAGGTGAGCCGCCCGGTTTACTGAAGACACCCGAGTGTATTACCGATGACGTAGTTGATGGAGTGTAAATGTCCATCTTAACGAACCTTTGGGCGAACGGATATTTGGCCACGATAATGAAAATATTCTCCTTATCAATAGATGTATACGTTTTCTAATTTTTTTACCTCAACATCTCATTGTCTTTATTTACACCACACCCGCAAACCTCACTTTACTCTTCGAACTAGGAATATCGAGCCATGTACACACTTTGTTTTGCCCCGAAAGGTTATCCTGGCTATATGCAACATTTCACTTACGCCTTACTAAAAGGCCAACTTAACAAGCGCTTTATCTGTTCATTTTAAACGAGACAACATCTACAGCAAAGTTGATGCACTAATACTCGTGTGCCCATGATAAATGTACTTTCTCCATCGTTTCATTCAAGCATCATACACTCTCATTCTAAGCTAACGTTAACATTAGTCGATGTTCATACATCAATAACCGTTTGATTTTTTTTAATCGTACGCTTTCGTCCTCTACCCCATCGTTTCATCCTAATTTGACGTGGCGTATGTAAAATCACATTACAAGTCACGTGAACTAGAGCGATAGTAAGGGATTTAGTGGTGTGATTAAAGATTAAAAAGTGAGTGTAACGAGAAAAACATTTTGCCGTTTACAAAGTAGTCATCGTTGTCGTCGATAAAATGGCCATACCAGAGATGCATATACCAGGAAGTAATGGAGACTTTGGCAAGTGTGGTACCAGTGTGGTAACAAAACCATCCGGTGTGGTCAACGTACCGGGTATAGAGGACACGGTAAAAAACTCGGAAATGCGAAATAAATTATTACTCGCTACACAGGAAATGGCTAGCCAGGCTAAACTTGTGCAAGATATTATAACATCAGAACGCGTTACTTCAGATGGTCAATGGAATGTACACTTGGAAATGTTAGATAGGCTGGCCGGAGGCCTGGTCCGGCTAGGAAATGATACTTTTGATCGTATTATCCTTCTAGGTACGGGCCGGTCTGAACAACATTTGGATAAAACTCTGCTGGAGCGTATCGCTTGTGCCTTAAAAGTTGACAACGGTATACTCCAAATCCGTGATGATGCATTATCCGAGAACGTTAACGATCACCTTGTCAGTGAAACTAGCCAAGCCGCCGGTCTTGTTTACCAGGGCCACGTTAACGGCGTACGGGAATTCACTCGACGTAAACCTCCAGTTAATATTACTCTCCTACAAGGTGTAGGCTTCGTGGATTTTGATGATGATGAAAATCTTCTAATAACAGGCGATGATGGATTAATCGATGAAGATACTCTGCTTACAGCTGATGATTTAAGACCACCAGATACTTCCGGTACGCATACATACGCTCACTTTCTTTCTAGCTTTGTTATTAAGTGTGAAAATGCCTATGCTCAATTTGATTTCTTTTTATCTTGGTTTGTGTACAAGGGTGAAAAAACCTATGACAATGGGTGCAGCATGGTGGGTGGTAGAAGTAGAGATATTCAAGGAATGGAAGGGGGCAAAAGAAAAAAAAGGCATGACTTAGTTAACTCATACGCTAACCGATTGAAGGGTATAAATCTAACGGATGTCCGGACGGCGAAGTCAAAAGGCGACGAGCGTGCAAAAATTGTACATGCGGATTAAAAGAGCGAATGCAACAGGAAGATGAAAAACGAAGAGTCACGAATGATGCAATTCTAAACGGAAATGGAACGGCTCAGTTCTTAACGGTCCGACTTGATGAGGACGACTTAACGGAAGTCGATTTCACTGGCACAAACGAGAAGTTGGGAAGTTGTGGTAACTGTGCTTTAGGAGATGCGTTTAGATGCTCTAATTGCCCATTCATCGGGCTACCCGCTTTCAAACCGGGTGAAGAAGCTAAAATTAAGAACAGTGAAATGTTTCAACTATAGAGGCTAACGTATGGTGCGTGGATGAGCGCTGCCGAATCCAAGTGTATGATTGAGGGTTAAAGAATGATTCTCATATTATCCACACAAATGGATTCTGCAAGGTAAGCGCTTCTATCTTGACCTTTTCGAAACGCGAGACTACCTCTCGTAGGATGCGTATAATCTTAAGGGAAATAGGCGGCAGGTTATCACGTCGGTCTATACCACGTCCACCATTCCATGCAGATTCGAGGGCTTCAATAGCACTCAAAATTTGTGGCATACAAGGCTGAATGTGTTTGTTAACAACGGCGTCGTTTAGTTCCGCTATAGAGGTTAGCGTGGTTGAATGCAATTGTTTAGCCGAAGCAACAATCTTGTTGATTAATACATCGATCTTGTCAGCATCACTTGATGATATTTGTGATATTCGGGGCGGATTTGACTGGATTATATCGAGTAATGACTGGTTTAACGTTATTAAATTTGCTTTTCCTGAGTTCATTTTCTCGATAATTTCGTCAATTAATCTGGCTGTATTACGGGAAATCGTTGGTTTAGTTCGATCGATATTGGTATCACGGCCGGAAAATAAAAGCTTTCCACTGTCATTACCAGAATCGTAGATTTTTTCCCTTAAATTCAAACTTTTATCACGCAATTGACCGCTTTCATACCGTGTGTCCACGACTACAGGTGTCTTGTCCCGCACTAAAATATTTTCTAGGGTGTCAATTTTGCGCTGTGTGGGTGAATCTTGCTTATCAGATTCGCTCGCTGGACTAACCACCGTTGTAGAAGATGTTGCGGGGGACGTTTCTGGTGAAATTGGCAATACTTCTCTAGCCATAGGGTTTAAATTGGATATTAACTTGTTCAATCGAGGGAACAAGTTATTCGATTTAATTCCTCCCATCATACCACCATTTAGCCCTGTATCTGTTGCTGTGCCCACTGGTAACCGTTCCTCTTCCTTTTTAGTATCTTGTGATACTTTATACTCATCCATACTACTTCGACTCTCACTAGCAAGGGTCGTAACCGTTGTAGATCCGCTCCTCCTACTCCCGGCTTTCCCATCGTCAAAACTATTCCAACTTGTTGCCACACTTTCCCCACTTAAAAACTTATCCCGACTCCGCCAATCATCGCCAATTCCGACACCTTCTATCTCATCTGGTGTTTCCTCTTCTATACGTTCTCTCAACATTCCATCCTTCGATTTTGTTCGATGCACCTTCCCAAACTTAGCCAGCTCCACTATTTCTCTCGTCAAACTCGATAGGGCTGACTCCACTGAGGTTCCTTGGACCGTGCCAGTTTCTGCCATATTTTCAAAGGATTTACACGTAGTGAGTAGGTTGCTCGCACGTACTGTTACCTTTTCAACTATGGCTGCCAGTTCTTCCGCTTCTCGTTTTGGCTTATCCTTTAATTTTATACCACGGGTTAATTCACTTACTCGAAGTACCACTTTCTTAGCAACTTCTACCATTTCGCCCCGTTTATTTCCCGCTTTGCGACGTACAAGAGCTTTACGCAATTCTTCTATTTCCATCTGATAACGTGTTATCAGAATATCTTCAATTAAACCATCAGTGCGATAGTATTCCTCTTGTTTCATTAATCTGGTTAACGCGTCATCTCGACCTCCACTTTCTTCGTAGCTATTGAAATATTTTTCCTTTTGTCCCCGTAATTCGTTGCACTTTCTAACGTACCGTCGTTCCATTTCTCCATAGTCGGCCTCAAGTTCACGAATTCTCTTTAATAGCTTATCCTCACGATCGATAGCATCCGATTGTTCAATACTAAGATTTCGCATCTCTTTAAACAAGCGTACTCCATCCCTGCGGACTTCTTCTGACGTCTTTCTCTGTCGCCGTAACTCGCCTTCCAATTTTTCCACTTTGCCCTTTAATCGTTCAATTTCATCTTTTTCACCTCCTCTGCCCCCTCTTTTCCCCCCCTGCTGCTGTTCTTGCTTATTAGCTTCGATTAATCTGTTATTATCCTCTTCCAAACGTCGTATCCGATCCTTAGCTTCACTAATACTTGCTTTTAACCGAGAAATTTCGTCATTTAAAGCTTCACGCTGTACTTTCCAATTCGATTGCATATCCCTTTCTCGACGTTTAAATTCGTTAGCTTCCACTATTCTCTCGTGTAAGTTTCTTTCCAACTGCGTAACTTTATCCTCCAACAATTCCATATCTTGTATTAACCTGTCGTTAGCCTTCTTCAATTCCTCCGCTCGACGTCCAGATACCATATTTTCTCGCTCTACTGAACGATCTTCTCTCCTAGAACTGTCGCTCACACCATGTTTAATCGTGGATAAGAATGAACTATAATTGCCTGGCGCTTCATCATCCGGTTTCATCTCTGATGATTCACTCTCCCCACTAAGCATACTGCGATTTGGCCCCACCGGTCGTTCATTCAGGCTAGGCGAATGTGAAGGAGGCGTTGGTGGAGTCGGCGTTGGTGGCAATGGCGGTGAATCGTTCGTTATCGCTCGTCTAGGCAAAGAACGATTTACTGGGCCACTCCTACCGTAGACTTTGGTAGCCAGCGTTTTTCCTGTTGCTAAAGAATTTCCGTTGCTAATTCCATTTTTGTTCATTCTAAGATAACTTGGGCTTTCACTTCCACTTCTTTTATCATTACCTCTCCAAACCACTGAGCGAAATAGTGCTCCAGACGCAGGGTCAGTAATAGAGGGTGATTTAGTAAGTTTACCAGGTTGTCCCGGCTTTACACGCCCTCGGGTTACCGTTGGAGTATTTGTAGCCTGCATACGATCTGGAATAGCATCTCGGCTTCCTAGCATAGAAGATTTTTCCGGTAGTTCAACTGTGCTGATGTTTCTCTCCTGATCGTAGTCACTGTTTGAACGTTTTCCACTAAGAGTGCGGCCACGCAAATCGGAATCACTGAACGTCCTAGCTTCCTCTCCAATTTGAGGGGAACCTCTATCAAGACGGGCTGATGAAGATGTGGAAAAGGGTGTATTTCGCCCGGAATTAACAACAGCGGCTGGTAAACGACGCTCTAAGTCGGTAAGGACTTGCAAAGCAAGTTCGGCGAAACGATTTTCAGGTAAATTACTAAGTTTTTTTCGAGCGGAATTGCGTTTTGCGTCGGCTGTGGATACATCATCCAGCTGAGGACCAACGGTGCCAGGTCTTATTCGATTAGCCTCGCGGCGTTTTAACTCATCGCATATATCGGTACACAATTCTTCAAGCATGCGCACATCCAGGTTACCACGCATTTGGCGAGCTCGTAAGAGGGCGCCATCTTGGTTAACTTGAGATTCAAAAGTTCGGAGGTAGGGACGCAAACAACGATAATACTGTACTAGATTTTCTCCCATAGCGCTGGAAAAGTTTGAGATGCGGCCTTCTAGCCTCTAGCATTTCGTCAGCCAAACGCTGTGAGCGCTAGACGATTCACCGATGAGAAAGTATTGCCAAATTGCTCAATATACGATACACGTGAATAGTAGATAAATATGAAGAATGAAGGCTCTGAGAAAGTAACGAGGCGGGCTTGAGAGAAAAATGATTGAATAGTTGAGGGGAGAGAATGGGAGAGTGTAGGTATGCACAAATGATATAGATGAACCTTTGGAGTCCGGTTTAGCCCAAAGTATAAATGAGAAAATGTACTGTAGAAGTTCAGGACGTAGTGAATAGGCAGTTGTAACGAATAGAACAATAAGCTTGTATAGATGAAGTGTAATGTGGGGAAAGAGGAGAAATCGATGGGAAGAATGATTGGAATAACTGAATGAAGATAATCAAAAGTATGGAAAGTAAAACTGAGAAAGAGAAGGAAGAAGAAAACGATGAGGGTCAACAGTCGAATCATTTGACAGATTCTAATGGTGGGCGTGTATTAGCGCAAGCTCCGTACTAGCAATTGTGGTATGAGACTGATTAAATAACGCATAAAGATGTGGTTTATCGTGGCATGAATCAGCGGTTTAACCACTAGGCTGAACGTGTATATGAATCGCTGGAGCACCCCCCGCACAGGAGAGGGCAAGGGAATGAACTTCAATTTGACCGGTACGTATGTATATCATGCGAAATTGTTTCGCGTTTAACCCCTGAGAGCCATTTATCACACTCGTACAAATATCTGTCATGGCAACATTTGAAATTTTAATCATGATTAAACTTATATTCAGAGTAACGGGAACAAATTACCGTAAGGCTAGCCAGCCGAATAAGCCATGACTGATGCGCCGCTCATGATCTTTCATTGTGAGGGAATAAATTTCCCGTACATGAAGTATGAAAGCCAATCTTTATTTAAACAGGGGTCATTAAAATAAACTAGGAGACGTACGTAAAACGAGACAAAGAATCAGCGTTCCAAATACACAATCCACGATAAGCACAGGGTTTAGCGCGTCATAATTGCAATAAATACGCGTTAACGTACGTTAACCTTATCCACCATCATCCATTAACTTGATAGAAAACACGGACCGTCTCAACCATCCAAAAACGGGCAGCCAAATCGGAATATCACGTGTAAAATTACATAAGGCAGACGGGACAGTGTTACCGGAAGAGGAAGGGGTGTGTGTGATGAGATGAGATGAGCGTTAATGTTGAGATTGTTAATCTGGAAAGCGCGATGGTGATGGTAATGTGAGTTTAGGTTTGGATTGAGGTGGCGAAGGCGATTTCGTGATAGTTATGAGCGCGTGAGCAGGTTAAATATTTGGAAGATTTTATCGTGGAACTCCATTAATATATGGTTTATCGCTTGAAAAAGTTCATTGATTATGTCGGAAAAGGAATTTTTGGGTAAACATTGTTCACGGATTGAGAAATTGTGGCCTGTGGACCCTTTACGTCCTGAAGCTTCATTTCACGCAGTCCTCGGTCAACTGTCAACTTCATTGAAGAGCCATTCTCAAATGAATGTCAAAGATTCATTGGGTGATGGTTCTTCAGATAAGATTAATTCTACGTTTGTTAATGAAGTTAACACATCTCCTTCAACTCAACTTCGCCCCGATTCAGCTTCACTTCGTCAGATTAACGCGTTATATTCGTTACTTGATA
This sequence comes from Herpomyces periplanetae, assembly GCA_009733715.1. Lineage (NCBI taxonomy): Eukaryota > Fungi > Ascomycota > Laboulbeniomycetes > Herpomycetales > Herpomycetaceae > Herpomyces > Herpomyces periplanetae. Next base: position 136,320 of record WMKJ01000023.1, on the reverse strand, counting down.
ATCGATACAAAAAGAAGGTTTGATTAATTTTACGATTGCGAATAAATGACGATGATAACCTAATTAACTGAGTAAATTAGTACTTGATTTCGCAACGTGCATTACGCCCGCGTTTCAACGAAGAATATTATACACAGTTGCTTGCTGAGCTCGAGGCAGCACCGCGTCGATCTTGGATATCCAGTGTGCTTCGTTCGTTACGCGGTTTAGTACGCTTACGCTGAACTTGTCACGTAACCCGGAACGTGTAAATTTGTGACGGTACCATGTTGATTTGCTGTACGAATACAGTATGATAAGGATAACGGATATAAAGATAAATAATCACAACACCAACAATATGTTTTAATAACGACGGTAGACAATACACGCACACCCTTATCATTACTACCAGAGTTATAGCGTTGTGCTCATCGTGCACATGCGTAAGTGCACACACTTTCGTCCCTTGCACGCACCGCCACATGCCTCTGACAAGGCCGAAACTCATCTCTCACAAGTTTCGTCTCGTTACGATGTACTATGCAGCGTTGCAAGTCTTGTCTGAACGTCTTGTTATTACCAACATATAATTTACGTGTAAATTAAAATGGAATCATTCCGTGGATTAAACTTGGACGAAATTTTCACATGATTAATACAGATAAAAAGGGATTGTCCATCAGATTTACTCAGCGGAATGGGTCAAATCCTACGTTTGACGTGCCTGTGCAATCGGACAGACGGCTGAATAGTAAGATTGCAAGCGTGATGATAAAGCATGGGTCTACTTGTATTGTTAAAGTAAAGTGTTGAGCGTTATCTTAACAATGAAATGCAGTTAAGTCGAGGTCATTGACCAACAATGAATCCGCCATTTGAGTATATGCATACACGTATATGCGCATGATGCCGAATTATGAATTAGATTATATTCATTTTCAGTTTCCGCGACGCTAACGCGTATAAAAAGGGGACGTGGTACTTAAGATCGGGAAGAGACGGGACGAATCGGGTCGGGTCAAATCTGTCGATTTTATCCATGCTAGAGCCAATTATCATTCGACGGACGCAGGTTTGTGTACCTGACTTGATGTAGTGTATGCAACTGTCAACGGTTCTAGGGAATGAAGTAACATGTGTGCAATGGAGGGAATTCTGGTTCATCAAACTTGGTACTACATTCTGGGTGGCGGCACTGATTATTCCAGTAGAAATTACAATATAACTGGCACCACTGATTTTTTCACGTCCGGTAATGAATTAAATGGATCCGCATACCGGAAGATTATAATATCACGGGAATCTGTTTCAAGTCTGGGTCTTTACGTTATATTACAATATCGTAGTTGTATGGACAGTGCACACACCTGTACCAGTGGGCACTGATGCTATAGGATGGATTAAATGGACGAGAAGATTCCCGAATTTCAAAAGGGGAGTTGAGCAGGGTAGAACCGTCGGTACTGACAATTTAGCAAAGGGTAATAAATCGACTAATTATCGTAACATTTACACCCGTATAAAGGGCACCTCATCACGTTGGTTAATTGGCTTACACAAAATTAAGTTCCTTTTTATAATTGTGGTAGAGCCAAAGCTATAGCCAGTGTTTGTACTTTTTCAAATGTTCGAGTGCAAGTACAAATACAAAAACTGCATAGCCTAGCATGCACTAACAACCATCTACACCTTGTCAGTTAAGCTGACTTGCACACATCGTCAATCGCTTCGGCCACATATTCAACATTTTCACCATTAAGTCCAGCAACGCTAATTCGACCATTCCGGGTCATATAAATGTGCCACTTGGATCGCAAGGCATCAACACACTCAGGCTTCAGCCCTGTGAAGCTAAACATTCCAATCTGATTGGTGATGTGCGCCCATGCCCCTGGACCAGTTCGACCACCCATACCGCGTGTTCCGCGTTTTTCAAGAGAATCACGCAATGCTAGTCTCATAGCGGAGATTCTCCCGGACATTTGAATTAAATTCTCCTTCCATTCAGCCTTTAGTGCAGGGTCATTCATAATTAATGACGCAATGCGCACACCATACGCTGGAGGATTGGATATCTCCGATCGTTGTAAAATCGATAACTGGGATCTAAGTCGTTTGCAAGTGTCTTGCCCATTTTTTTCTGCCGCTACAAAATGAAAACAGCCAACACGTTCACAATATAATCCCATATTTTTTGAAAATGACTGCGCGATTATTAATTCATGACCCTGTTCGACGAAATAGCGAATGGCCCATGCATCACGATCCAAGTCTCCCGATGCAAAACCTTGATAAGCACAATCAAAAAAGGGGAAAAACCGCTTCCGAGCGATTAGCTCCGATAATTCACACCATTGTTGTTCGGTTGGATCAACGCCAGTAGGATTGTGAGCGCATGCATGTAGTACAACAATACTACCATCCGCTGCATTTTCCAAGCTTAACTTCATTTTATCAAAAGCTAACCCACACGTATCTGCATCAAAATAATCATAATCACACAGAGTAAACCCGACATTTCCAAATATTTGTTTATGATTTACCCACGTCGGCGACGGGATGTATACAGCAGGCAAAGCCCCGCGTGTTGTTCGGTAAAATTTACTTAAGAACAAGGCTCCCAAGTGAATAGCTCCAGTTCCCGAGATAGATTGAATGGAAATAGCACGTTCTTCATGAATAGCTCGAGATCCTTCTCCTAGTATAAGTTGGCGTGCGGCCGTTGTAAACTCCGCAAGTCCAGTAATAGGTAAATATTCATGATTTATCGTAGGATCATTAAATAATCGCCCTTCAGACTAACGAATAAAATGCGGAAATATTGGTTATTGTACCCTCCACAATACATTGCATAACAACCCCCGTAAAGCTGAAGCACTCACCTTGCGAACTACTGGTAAAACCCAAGGCTTGCCATTCTCATCACGATAAGCACCGATTCCCAAATCAACCTTTTTCAAGTTACCATCACGACGATACGCACTCATTATACCAAACAATGCATCTTCACCCGCGAGTGGAACAATCGATGCCGGAAATCGGGTTTCGAAATCTGCTGATGTTTCGGTAACAGACCCACCCGTGTGCCCATTTTCTTGTCTCGCTATTCCGTCCATGGTTATATTGAATAGTTTTTGTAGTCGATTGACGCCCACCGCGAAAGAGTTATCCTTTACTGCCGATGTTAAAACTTCTCCCTCTGTTGTCATATTTTAAACCCTTGAGACTTTATTGCTGCGTATATAGGTTAAAACAAAAATATCCAATGCGCGATTAATAATGACGCTTAGTAAATGGATAATAGAGGTGAAGTGGTGATAAATATTTATTCATTGGTGCAAATTGAAGTTTTTTTAAGCATTAGATTCGTCGTACTCACTTTGCATTGTCTCCAGTATAACGCATAAACATTGTAACTATATGCTTCCCCGCCTTTTGTACCCGTAGTGGTACTACTTCAATAACGAGTATACTGTTTTGTCATTTCACGACCATCTAGTTGAATACTAGATGTTACACGCAATACTCTATACAGCGGGTGCGCGTGTTCAAATGATCGTTTCAAAATATCTCACCACGCTCCCCTCTTTCACAAACTGAATGTCTATATCATCAATGTTAATTGGGCATATCGGTCCACACACTTTCCAACATTATCTTTGCCACATATATGCTTCTTGAAACTCGTTAAACTTTACTTAAAAATTCTGCATACGCCGCAATATTGGATATTGGAACTGAATGAATCCGACAACATTACGTATTATTCGACCCATCTGGATGTTGAAATTTGTAGCGCAAACAAAGGATAATGTGATCAAAACCGGTTAAAACTTTTTATCGACTAAATTGTCGCAGTCTAGTCGCACAAAATTCACCTCCAAGTAAAATCATTGCATCGGTTATCGGTACGTGAGTTTTTCCCCCAAGAAAAATGCCTCGTAAAAAGCTGTAGAGCTGCTGAGATAGTGTTCGTGAATTAAATTTTATCACGGGTTGCACCAGGTTGTTGTCAGGAGTAGTGTTTTGGCCTGTAATTAGTTCGCGGGGTAGCAATTTAATCTTTCGCTTGATAATTAGCCGGATAGTATCGTTAATACATAATGAAGTGCTATGTTCCGTGGTGAAGCACGTACTAACAATATACTGTGCCGCATTAATTAATTCATCTTTTGTAAACAAGTTAGGTAGTGAAGATGAGTCCACTGATTTGGCGTCTCCTAAACCTTCAAATATAGGTGGATAAGAAATAGAATCAAAGAAAATTACGTTACGGTTGACAAATTGTTCGGCTGTTTGAAAATTTCCCGCGTCTAGGTGCAGAATTCGCTCGACATAAGACTCAAGATTAGCAAAACCCACTGGCCTCACAGCGTGGCTAAGAGTGTCTGTATACTTCGAACGAACAACCGAGACAATCCGATTTATCAGTCCATTAACTTGAGCTGGTTCCCCATTAGCCATAATATTTGCCGCATGCCGTGATTGTAAGTAGGTCAATTTATTAAAGTTAACTTTAGTGTTTCCTTTGGTAAATTTCAGACTAGTAAAACGATGTTTCATATCTTTAAGTGTCATAAACTCAGATCGCTCACTTTGGTGAGACCAGCCTAGTAAAACGATAAAATTAAGTAATGCTTCAGGAAGAATTTCAAAGGCATTACGATACATGGAAATATCAATTGTGTGATTCCGTTTGCTCAATTTCGCACCATTTTCGTCAACGAGTAAGCTAACATGAGCGAACACAGGGGGTTTCCACGAAAAAGCATCATATAAGGCAACATGAAGCGGGGTTGAACTTAACCACTCAGCGCCTCGAATAACGTGAGAAATCCGCATTAAATGATCGTCAATCACATTTGCTAAGTGATAAGTAGGTAGCTGGTTAGATTTTACTAGAACAGGATCATCGTAACCTGATAGTGCGGAGGCAAGCGTTGCAGAAGTGGATATTTCCCCGCGTACACTGCCGTATACAGAGTCTTGAAACGCCGGATAACCAGAATCCCGACACAAAAATCGAATAACATGGGGTTTGCCAGCATCCGCCAAATTGTCAGCTTCACGTTGTGTGAATCGATGGTAACAATATCTGTCGTAACGGACATTTGCTAGACCCGCATTACTCAATGTTTCTGATACCTGTTGTAATCGTTGGGTTGAGCAGAAACATCGATATGCCTGACCTTGACGAAGCAAACGCAAAGCATACGGTGTATAAATTCCATGTTTGGCACGTTCAGATTGCCGGTATGGGCCGTAGGGGCCTCCAATGTCCGGACCTTCATCCCACGTTAACTTAGCCCAGCGCAATTCGTCCAAGAGTCTTGTTTCTGCATCATTGACCGTACGTTGTTGATCCGTATCCTCAATGCGAATAATAAACTGCCCCTCTTTATATGCATTTCCCTTAGCGTAGAGGTAATTGAATAAAGCTGTTCGAAGTGATCCAAGGTGTAAGTAGCCTGTTGGTGAGGGTGCAAATCTTGTTCTACACTCAGTTTCTCCAACATCTGGCGTAACCGCAAGCCTATTGTCACGCTTATTGCCACATAGTATTGTAGAGTTTGTTGTTAGGCATGCCCCTGACCTACGCAGTATCACCGATTGTACTCTGAGAAATTGCCAATTGAATCTAAAAGAATTTCGTAAATCTTATTTACGCGTTTAGCATCCATACACATACGTATACTAATGAGCACGTAAAATATTAAAATCAGTCACTCAAAAAAAGTTACGTACAATTTCTGGAAAATTCTTTGGCCATTAACCAGCACATGTGGTCTAAAACTCATCGTGACTTTCAGCGTTTGTTCAAAATTGAAAGTTTTTACGATCAACGTCAGTGTTAAATATCAATCCAATCGGATAAATAAATAAATCCGAAGTAATGCACATTTTAACAATTTTATTACTAAGCTGACAGAATTTCATCGGAGAAAATTTAATGCGGAGGAAGCTTAGTTAACGAGATCTTGTGTGCGCATCCTTCGGTGGCAGACTAGTATTCTACATTACAATTTACGAATAAATTCGGCATCATGTCGTTAATAGCAAAGATGGCAAAACCGGAAAAAGCATTAATTTCTGCACCGGCACAGTTTTCTCAACCATCGAGGAAAGGTAAGAAGGCGTGGCGAAAGAATATTGATATTACACATGTGTTAGATGGATTGGACAGTGTCAGAGATGATATAATTCACGGGTAAGTCAAGCATACGGTAAAATGTTCGTGAGCAAACAGACACAGTCATAGTAGCATCGATTTTTTAGGATAACAATAACATAATTTGCGGCGATCTGGATTAGTGGAAATGCGTTACATGATCGGGAATCGGATGCACTTTTTACGGTAGATTATCGTGGCGATGTACATAAATCATTGGAATATAGACGCGAGCAACGCCTTAAAAAACCTTTAAAAGCCGATGAAATTTTGGCTCAAAGATCGGCTGTACCTGCATGTGACAGTCGCAAGCGTGGAGATAAACGTATTGGAGTTATCAATTTTAAACATTCTACCCGACCAAAATCGACCGGGGGTGAGTACGTTTCGCGAGAAAAAATCGAACGGTTACGAAAAATTGCGTTTAGCGGAGTTCATGGACCGAGACATGAAGTCGGGAAACCTTTTATACACGATAACGAGAACGAAAGAATTTTAGACGTTTGGGAGAACGAAAATGTTAATGGAACCGAAATAAAATGTGAAGAGTTCTCTTTTATTCCGAATGTGAAACCAATTAAACGGCCGGCTACAATGAATATTAAGCCAATATCATTGTTGAAATCCGGTAAAATGGCACCAGCAGTTCTAAGGCCCGACCCTGGAAAGAGTTATAATCCATTATATAGTGATTGGGAGAAGTTATATTGTGTTGAAGCTGATAAAGAAGTTGAGGCAGAAAATCGTAGAATTGAACAAGAAAAAGCTCAACGTGAGCATAATTTAAAAATTGAAGCGTATACGCGGCAAATTGAGGAAGAGGAACGTGAAAACGAATTATACTGTGAAAGCGAATGGGAAGGTATAGAAACGGATAGAGAAATCACTGAAAGAGAAAGCTCAGAGCTAAAAAGGAGGAACAAAAGGAAAACGAAGAGTGAAAGGAATCGTGAGAAGCGGCGCAAAGAGATTGAACGAAGGAACCTAGAAGAGAGAATGGAGCGCATTAGACTGAACGAAATAACACGAATCAAACAAATCATGAAACAAGTCAATACAAAACATTCCGGTAAACCGAAGCAGTCAGAATTGTCCGAAAACGGCAAAAACGGAGACTCAATTGACAGCGAAACAGAAGAACTTCGGCGACAAAAACTGGGCAAAATCAGGTAAGCAAGAACGTGGTACAGGGAATGGTGCGTGTTGCTGATAAGATGAGATTAGACTGGGAAGGGAGAGATTGGAGTTGGTTTTACCGGATGAATTTCCAGACTCATTGCGACAACTTCGACCAGAAGGGAATCTGATAGAAGATCGATATCGCAGAATTGCAATGAGAGGTAAAATTGAAGTTAGGCCTAGGATATGGCAACCCAAGAAAGTTCGTCGGGTCATGAAGGAAAAATGGTCATATAAAGATTGGAAATTATCTTGAATACAAACGGACAATAGCTCAAACTCATTCTACAGTTTGACTCTGTCCGTCAGTGTATTGTCAGAATACGAGTTAAGAATGGGTTTTCCAGGGAAATTGATCGTCAAGGATCCTTTATGACGTATTAGCCACACCTCGAAAGCGTGAACAACACTCTCAATTTGTTCAAGAGTATTGTTTGCGTGTAAACAAACTCGAACTCTTGATTCACCTTTTGGTACAGTCGGCGGCATCACTGCACGAATCATGAGTTTTTGTGCTTGACAAAATTGAGCCAAACTTTGCGCTTTCGTGCTTCGAATCGCCACAATGGGGGTTTGAACAGGAAACGTTTCTACGTGAAGTAATCCCCTCGGTGAATTATTGGTGATGTCAAATTCCCCGGCATTTATTTGCAGTTTTCTCTTCATCATTAACCTGTACAGCATACCACTGAATGATCTCATCAACCCTTTCAAAGTTGCTGCTAGATGGTCCGTCAAACCTGATTCCAACAAACTATAGGAGGCACGAATTGCTGCTAAGCCAGGAAATGAAATTGATGTTGTATAGACCAGTGAACGAGCGTAATTTAACAAGTACATTTTCATAATTTCTGAACAAAGTACAATTGCGCCATTGCACGCAAGGGCTTTTCCAAATGTGTGAACACGTATAGCTACGCTCTTCTCTAAGCCAAGTTGACATACTAGACCACGTCCATTTTTTCCAAGGACACCTGTAGCATGAGCTTCATCCACGATTAGCTGCACTTTTTTTTGTTTCCAAGGGCTACTCCTTAGGCAATCGATAATTTTTTGGAGAGGAGCGACATCACCATCCATACTGTAAACGCTTTCTACAGCTACGAATACGAATTCCACGGCACAATCAGACTTTTCGACATTATCCAGTAGCCATTTTAAGTGCCTAATGTCGTTATGCCTAAACGCTATCAGATTAGTTTGTCGAACTCTTGATAAACGTAGCCCTTCTCGAACACTAGCGTGTATTAATTCGTCGTGGATGACCACATCACCTTGGTGTGGTAAACTCGAAAATACACCAGTATTCGCATCGAAACCAGATGTAAACAAAACACCTGCTGGTGCTTTATGGAACTGGGCAATCGAAGATTCCAAATTTTCTGCAAATTCGCTGTTACCATCAAGTAACCTTGATCCCCCACTTCCTAAGTGATTTTTGACAAATTTGGCTGAATTATCGTATTCTATACCACCTGACAACTTTTCATCACAGATACCACCACGCTTTAACTCTTGTAAGTACTCTCGGCGTAATAGCCATGAGGTAGATAACGAAAGAAAATCGTTTGATGATAAATCTACTGAATCTAATGGAAAACGTGTTAACCGTCGTAATTTTGATGATTTTTGTCGTGCCTCTAATTCCCGAAAACTTCGTTGATCAAGCGGATTTGTTAAATCATCCCACCGAATGGTCCCATTCAAGTATCTTTCCCTTTCCATAATAAGTTGCTTATGAAAGGTTAATTCAAATACTGGATTTTTTAGTTGTGCGTTAAATCACCAATCTTTGCACTCATGTACCAACTCTCACGAGCATCATTAAACGAACTATTCGACAATCTTATAATCATAATGAATCACGTGGTCATTCACTATGATCAATATGAGAGAGAGCAATGGGTATGAATTGGTCTACACATTCTCCTCGTATGGCGCTAACGGGAATAGCTTTGATCGGTCCTTTCCAGAAACTTGTCTTAGGGCTAGGGTTAGGGTTAGTATTGAGGTAAGGGGAAGGATGTTCAACTTGGCCGTGATATAATTGGTCAAGGTATGCACAAAGTCGAACAAAATTTTTTTTTGTGTTGGGCAAATCGGCCTTTGTAGCAACGACAAACCACGGCTTCGAAGATATGATTGAACGAGTTAAAGGAGGAAGATCCTTAATGCTAATATTGGGTTCATGATCGCTTGTAGTATCTGGATTCCAGTATGATTTATATTCTGTGGAGATGTCTTTTTGTAAATCGTACAGGCCAACTTCTCGCCAGAGTGTTTTGAGCATAGTTACGGCATCATGAGCAGATAAATCGATGGTAAATGCTAGGACTTCAGCTCGCTCTACATGGCGAAGAAAGCATAATCCTAAACCTTTGTTAAGATGTGCATCGTTCACTATTCCTGGGATATCAGCAATCCTTAAGTGACTTCGGCGTTTTAATTGAGCTAATCGGGAAAATAGCTCCCTTTGATCCGTTCGGAGATATTTTTCGCGAATATCATCTAAAACTACAGTTCCGATGTTGGGTTGTAGAGTTGTAAATGGCCAATGTCCAATACGTGTTTGACTTCTAGTTAAAGAGCGTAAGAGTGTGCTTTTTCCCGCATTGGGAAACCCGACCAAACCCACGTCAGCCAGTAATTTTAACTCTAATTGAATCAATATTTTTATACCCTTGTGACCACGCATTGCAAATATAGGTCGAGAGTTTAAGCTAGAAACAAAATGCTTGTTTCCCAAGCCGCCGGAGCCCCCAACAGCCAGCAAGATGGGTAAGTCCATTTCCTTGTTCAGATTCAACTCAATAGGCCCAGCAGCTTGTTGAAATATAGGTTTGGGTGAGAGTTTTAACGTTTCAATTGCATCTGGAAATTCCATGTTAGAGTATTCCGATGAAGAAACGCTAGGGTGAAATAACCAATGACGAATATTTTCTTTATCCTTATCACTCGAACTAAAATGATTTGTATTTTCGGCTACCGATCCAGATGGTACACATCGCCAAATTTCTTTGACCACCGTTCCCACTGGTACTTCAATCAAAACATTTTTACCACATTTTCCATTGCAATCATCACCTTTTCCATTACTTCCATTGCCCGCGGTCACTGTATGCTTCCTTGATATATTATAGAGTGAAGTTTCACGAAGTGAAGTTTTAATGAATACTGATCCTCCGAAACCTCCATCACCACCACTCGGAGGACCGTCTGGTAAATATTTATGCCTCGCAAAAGCAATACAACCATTACCGCCTGATCCAGCCTGAACTTTAATTAGACATGTATCACGAAATGGTATCTGATTATACGAGTCTGCACTTGGATTCAATCTAGACAAATTAGTATCAACACAACCACTTTCATCCTTATATTTCGCGTTTGGCGTATATTCTTCCACTAGGTTCCCAAATGAATAACAAAATCTTCTAGCACCAGAAACTGTTCCAATTTTACTCCTAAGAAGCCAATTTAATCCAAGTATATAACGGTATGCCATTTATGTAGTATCAATCACAAACTACATACTTAAAAATCTCAATCAACATCATTCTAGTCATAGTATGATAATTTTACTAAAAAATTGAATTATTATACTTCTCAAATCCACGGCGTCCGAAAACACAGTTTGAAAATTTCCAGTTTTCTTAAACCCGCTTACTAAAATAGAGCATGTGATCCATGCGGCTGAAAATTATTCAGCTAGCTGATGTGGCGTAGGGCCACGAAGTTAGATAGTTTTGAGGATGAAGAATCCCATTGAAGGTGACAACTGGCGCACAATGATTAGAGAAAATGGTAATGTGATTATTTGTGTATTCCAATGTAAAATTTATATGATTGGGAGATATCAATTTACTAGGTTTAAGTGTTACTGGGTTTAAAGTAGCGGAGAGGATAAGATCAATCAAGATGGAGCTAACATTATACAACAGGGAGTATTCCTTTTTACACGGTTTGATGAAAGTCAAAAAAGTGTACAGGTAATTTATATGAATAATTATACTCGATGAAATGGTTAAATGTGTTTGAATTTTTAATAACTGAGAGAAGCTAAACCAAGAGTTGTTTGGTAAAATCAGAGCTGGTGAAACTATATGAACTTATGCAGTAAAATTCCAAATATTTCGAATACGAGAAAAAGTCTGTACACGTGATTTGATGTGAGCGAAGACAACGAATATATCGTGAAGAGCATGACGGCTAGCTTAATTCCAGCCAGTCAATTGCGAATAAATGCATAAATCGAGCTTAAGGAGCTCAGACTAGCGGTAACCAAATTAAGAGCTTGACTCATCTTCATGGGATTGACTAACACTTTCAAAGTCCATTTCCCATGCATCAACTTGCGCAAACTTCTTTGCCATTTGTTTTAATTCTTTACTACTTGTACTTTCTGATATGGCGGTGGTAGTTGCAGCGGGCGCATTGACAGTTACATTAGTACGATTTTCCAGAGCTGATGTTATTTGAAACGATTGACCTTCATTCGATTGTGAATATTCGCTAGTTGACCCCAAAGAATCACTAGAATTAAAAACTCGTAAACTTTTGCGGGCATAGGTCTTTTTCTCCGCTGAAACACCAGTTGAGTGGCCAGTCTTTTGTTGCGCTTTAGGCCCTTGGCCTTTTGCGGTTCTTCGGTTAATACGCCATCTAGTGTCACAGTCTGATGAATCTTCATGTATGAGTGAGACGTCCTGAAAATCTCGCATGTTTGATCTCTTATACACCATTCGTCGAGGCCGTGGTAAAAGGTTTTGAAGGATAGACGTGGTTAATTTCGAAGGTAATGTATTAATATCGAATTCCATAGAATTTTTCAAACGGCAACTTCCATCACGTCCAGATGGAGAAGTATTGAGTGAATTGATAGCGCTACTTGGTAGGGGTGATGCTAATGTATCACTATGAAGAGGGTTTGATTGGTTTATCCGTTCAGGTTGCGAATGTAGTTTATTCTGCATTACTAATACATCCGAAGCATTCTGATTTTTCGAGTTACCGGTTATTTGATGACGAGCCGATGGGGATGATAATGGTAAAGGAGGAGGAGGGGGAGCAGGAGGTGAGTTTAGCAATGGAGGCGATGAAGCAGGAATTAAAGTGTTTTCCCGGGATCTACTCCATTGGTATGACCTTGAAGGGGTTAAGTAGGTGGAATCTAAATTTTCCGAACTATCAAATATATCGCTGTCAATATGTGATACATTATTAAGCCATAAATGATGTGCACCGTCCTGCGGCGTTGACACAAAAGCTTCGGAGTCGTGAAGATCTGATTGACCAGCACTATTGCACTGTTGAATTAATCGGAGAAAGCTAGGTTGCCTTTGGCGTCTTTTATAATTTTGCAAAGTGACAACGGAAATATCATGATTTGGATACGCAGAAACTTTATTCGTTGATCCAGGAACGCGACTTTGCAAAATACTTTGGGAACCTCTTGATTCTTCATGATGCGCAAGTATAACGTTAGTTTCAATGGGGGTAGTTTGACGGTTAGCGCGTTCTTGTGAACGTAAAGTTCGGGATGTTTGTAAAGTTGAAGCTGCACTTTGAGATGGAACTTGTATAATCCTAGAGTTCGAAGGAGAAAATGATTTTGGGGTTTCAGGTATAACAGAGGTTTGTGCATCAAAACTTGGAGATAATCCTGATGTTGATTTAGGATATTGATCAGAGTAGGGAGTAGATTGGACTAAAGAACCATTTTTATTAGTTGTCTTGGATTCGGTTGGTGTAGCTGTAGCCGGTAGTGATAATGATGCTGAATTTGATTTCAATTTCCTTCGAGTCTTTCGCTGAGATTTTTTAATAGATTGGGAAAGTGATTTACTGCTAATTATCGAGCTATTATCCAGTAAGGTACGATTTCGTATACACGAAGAAGGAATATGAAGAGAAGCAGTTGATTCGACAATCTTAAGAGAAGTTGATGCGTTTATTTGTGGTGCCTTATTCCCACGATTTCTAAGTTTAGGTCGCGGCATGATCAAAGAATAACAAGATAAACTACCTGATGAAATTTACAATGACAACTTGATTATCTTATAAACCAATTGCTGTTATATATCATCCGGTTATCCGTTTCTCGTAAATATTGCACCCCTCATCTACTTGACATTTCCATGCATCACGTGATATATTCTGACTAATATGGTGGCTCACGTGCGTGGAAGGGATAGAGTGGTTTTTACGGAATGAGCGGTAAGCATATTTTAGTTTTTGTGCATCGTGGTAAATTTATTTAGAGATGTGAGGAATTTTAGTGTCCAAAATGATGCTCTTTTATGTCTACGAATTAAAAACAATCTCGAGTCTCGAGGCAATATTAACGTATGTAAACTTAATTTAAAGTAGAAAGGTACACTTGATTTATTACTGGTAGAGAATCCAGTTAAGCTATAACGAATAGGTTTTTTATACGCAACTACGCGGTTACGTTTTATAGATTTGCGTAACCTGAACTGATTTTAACTGCTTTTATTACGCTTACTAACGTCCATGAACAACTAGGGTGAATTCTGCGAGGATGTACCAATAAAGTCTGCATGTAGCCGCCGCCCACATTAGTCTCCGATACTAACGTCATTATAAGAAATTACGTATATTAATAATCAAAGTATTACCTACCGGTGGGTTAATGCGTAATGTCCTGTCTGACATTTGTCTTATTAATTCATTTACACTAATTACTTTATCTCCTTGACTTAAGTCATTCTGACGCTCTATTGGAAAAGTTGTCAATTTCACGTGAGAGCAGAGATTAAATTGTCATGACTTATCTAATCCAATGTCCAGCTTAGTCACCTGATTCTTTATTAATTATACAACTAAGGTTGATGACGTAAATAAGCATATTTCTCTATTTTGGACACTTTCCATGATGATTGAGCAATATGTTAGTTAGTGTATGCACAATGTCAAAGAAATATTAGAATTAATTTGAGCAAGGGAAAATTGCGTCAAATCTATAATATATAAATAGTGCACATAATCATATTTTTAAGTTTTTGTTTAGAATTAAAGTAGCAAATTGTTAGGCGTAATTTTTGTTCATTTAAATAAATTTATCAGTAAACTGGTAGCAAAGAATTGAGTTCACTTGAATACATATTCACACCCACAAATCCAATTCATTTACCAATCCATTATCAAACAATATCTTTAAACAACTTCAGAGTACTGGCACTCCGATAATCACCCACATTCATTCACTACAAACCCTCACGGCATACTCACCCATAGTCTTCACCTTCATGACGTCACTAAACAGACGACACGTGACACTGTGTGTGTGACGAGGGTGTGCACGTGATGGAACCGTGAAGAGTTGATGTTCGCGCGGGGATGAAAGGAATTCAAACTTGTTTTACTCTGATATTTTCTTGATGGATAAAGATTTCGTCAAGTTTTCAAATTGGTTGATTGGGGGGTGATTATTTTTCAAGAGTGTCGTGTTTACGAAGGATAAAATTATTATTTAAATTGATGTAAATTTTCAACACATTTCATTCCCTTTCTTACCCTCCTTCCATGTGATCTTTATATCTCCTCTTGTGCACATTAAAAATTTAACATAATTCGATGAGTTATTCTCATTTATAAATTATTTATTTTTGATCGATCACTCTACATTGTTAATGTATTTTTTTACTACTTGGGCCAAAATTTTTATTATAGTTGTATATTCATCACCCATGGGAATATTCTGCTTTTTCTCCCATACACCTTCCCTCAACCAACTAAAACATTATTTTTCTTTCGGTTAATTGTTTAAAGCTTTTTGCGATATTTCTTACTAGTTTATGTTAATCATAAATCCCCCATCCGCACACATTTTACTTACCCGTTAGCAAATTTTATAAAATAGGAAAGAATCACTCCAAGCCCCTGTTCTCATCTCACCAAAATGTCGTCTGCTAATCCAAAGGGTCAAAAGTCTCAACCCAAAGAAGGATATACGGTTCTGGCTCGTGTGTTAATATGGCTTTTCACAATTATATTAGACTTATTTTTTCGGGAAATTAAACCTCGTAGCTCATGGAAAATTCCCCGGAAAGGACCCTTAATATTCGTGGCTGCACCCCACGCCAATCAATTCGTTGATTCAGTAATTCTAATTGAAATTATTCTCAAAGAAGCAAAACGTTCAGTGAGTTTCCTAACGGCTGAAAAGTCTATGCGTCGCAAATTTATTGGTACATGCGCCAAGCAGTGCGGTGCTATTGGTGTAGGACGTGCTTTGGACAGTACTAAATCGGTTCCTGGAAGAATTTACCTCCCAGAGCCCATAAAAGATCCTTGTTTAATTCGTGGAATTGGAACTGATTTTGAGTCTTCGGACTTTCAAATTGGTGGTTTACTCGTTATCAAAAAATCAGTAAGAACCTCTGTTACTGCTGTCATTGATTATATTTGCGGGCCTCATGAAGTTCGTATAAAGAAACCTTTTGAATCGGATGTGATATCATTGCTTACAGTACCTGCCTCTGCTTCATTTGATCAAACATCCGATAAAACACCTCTGCTACAGTCTCATGATGTCAATAACTCATCGGATACACTAGGTGTTGAATTCAAAGTTGCCCCAAAAGTTGATCAGACTCAGTTATACGCAGCTGTCTGTCAGAAGCTCAATGAAGGTGGTTGTGTTGGTATTTTTCCCGAGGGAGGTAGTCATGATAGAACGGAATTACTGCCGTTAAAGGGTATATTGTTTTTTCATCAATGCTACATTTAACCTAGTTGGAATTTCTTTAAGTTTCTGTGATGCTTACGGGACTAACTTTTAATATAAGCGGGTGTTGCTATAATGGCATTGGATGCATTGTCTAAAAACCAGAATAATAATCTTAAAATTATTCCATGCGGTATGAATTATTTTAACGCTCATAAATTTAGATCAAGAGCAGTTGTCGAATTCGGTACACCAATTGAAGTTCCTGGTGAATTAGTCGAAATGTACAAATCGGGGGACAAAAGAGAAGCCGTGGGAAAATTACTTGATATAATATATCAAGCATTGGTAGCCGTAACGGTTACTTGCCCCGATTATGAAACTTTAATGGTATGTATAATTAACTCGGGATTGCTTTTCAGTTTTATCATTGCTGTAAATCAGGTTAACTTTTTGACATTTTAGCTTATACAAGCTGTACGACGTTTGTACAATCATCAGAGTAAACGGCTACCGTTAACCCTGATAGTGGAACTCAATCGGAGACTTGTAAAAGGGTATAATAAGTACAAAAATGACCCACGGATTATACATCTAAGAAAGTCGGTTTTATCATATAACAAACAGCTAAACCAGTTAAATCTTCGTGATCACCAAGTTGAATATGCAAAGTTATCTAAACTTGATGTTGTCATTACACTAATTACGCGGGTAGTGGAGTTAATTGTTCTATCGGCGGCTGTATTGCCCGGACTAATTCTTTTTTCCCCGGTTCTTGTTGCTAGTAAGGCTATTTCAATTAAAAAATCGCGTGAAGCTTTAGCGAGTTCATCCGTAAAAGTTCAAGGTCTTGATGTCATCGCTACATGGAAACTTCTAGTGGCGATAGCTCTTGTGCCAGCTTTATATATTTTCCTCTTGAGTTTATTGGCATGGTGGACTATGAAAAATAGAATTCAAGGTTTTGTTCCTGAATCCATGACAGTGTTAAATGTTGTTTGCTATGGAGTAATTGGGATTCCTGCTCTCATGTATGCGGCTTTGAGGTTCGGTGAGGTTGGCATGGATATTCTCAAGTCGATACGACCGCTTGTAATAGCTTTGAGCCCAACATCAGGGAACGTTCTTTCGAAGCTTCGTGCTCGCAGAAAGGCATTGGCAACTGATGTCACGAATGTTATAAATGAACTTGGACCGGAGCTGTTTGTTGACTTTGAGACTGCTCGTATAAATTTTTCTCCGCTACCTAGTCGGTATCCCAATAACCAGTAGTTAGAATTATATATTTAGAGTAATGTTTGCGATTTCAGTGTCATATTTTGTTAGCTTTGCCATTTTGTAGCATACATATATACCTCTTTTGTTTCTGTTTAACCAGCTCAATTGGTTCGGGATGTTTTATTTATTTTCTACCCACATACTAATACAAAGTTTTAATGCGTCAAATCATCGTCGATTTTTAATTAGGAATGTTTAAATTACTCAAATTTGCTTTTAATATCGTAAGATGAACTATCAGGTTTGGAAACAAGTGTGGTGGTTTTTTTCCGTCGCGTATTTTTTTAAGCATTAATGTTGAAAAACGAGTCGTGAACTTTTAGGTAAAACAGCCCCAATTCTCGTCTAGTAAAGCTTATCTGGAGTAAGGTTAAACCAGAGGTGTATAGGTGAAAAGAGTTACGAGGAAAGGGGAAACGTTACTGAGACAGATTACCCCAGATCGACAAATGCGGTGTGAATTTCGGGATTTTTTTAACGGCGCAAGATGATTTACGATGTAAGAGACCAGCAGTAGTTATAAGTGTGTGATGGACTGAGTATTATGGGGGATTAAGGATAAGCGCATCAGGATAGCGGTAGAATTAGTATTTGAGCTGGAGTTGCAGATACTGGTACTACCATAGCAGTAATATTAGATTAACGAGTTTTTCTGCCATTGGAGCGGGAGTACTAGAATCGAAGCTAATGCCCATGCCGGTGCCAGTGCCAGTATCAGCACTGTGGGTACCGTCCTCCGCGCCACTTGTCTCGTTTATCACATGACACGTACTTTATCATTGATGACGTAGGCTATTCATGCAAAAAGGGATTAGTCATTACATACTTAATGATATATTTTGAAATTTGAATCCTTTTGAAAAAACTTTATTCAAAAACTTTATTCAAAAAGTTTAATCAAAAAGCTTTTAGGAAAGTTTGCTTTAAGACTTGTTTGGTCGTTTTGAATTGGTAACCATACAGTGATTTATTTCTCAAAATGTCTTATTCTAAAGTAGATCAAGTGACAGTTAACACAATCCGACTCCTTGCAGTAAGTCTTTATCAAAGATTTTCCACCTCTTGATATTGTCTTCGAATAGATTGACTGAGTGATTTATTAGGTCGATGCTACAAGAAAAGCTAATTCGGGTCATCCGGGTGCTCCCATGGGTCTGGCACCGGTTGCTCACGTTTTATTTAATCGTTTCATGAAATTTAATCCTAAAAATCCCCACTGGATTAATCGAGATCGTTTTGTCCTTTCAAATGGGCATTCTTGCATGCTCCAGTATGCTATTCTTCATCTATATGGTTACGCTGTAACCATGGATGATTTAAAACAATTTCGTGTAAGTTTTACATATACGCATTACTGTGATTGTACCAGTACATAAAAACTTATCCATACATGAATCATCCAATGTTTTTCTCTAGCAACTCGGCTCTATCACTCCCGGTCATCCCGAGCTTCATGACACTCCAGGAATTGAAGTTACCACGGGTCCTTTAGGTCAAGGAATTGCTAATGCAGTCGGGCTAGCTATTGCCCAACAACATCTTAGTGCTGTTTTCAACAGGCCAAACTACGACCTAATTACAAATCATACTTACGTATTTTTAGGTGATGGTTGCCTAATGGAAGGAGTTTCTGCTGAAGCTATCAGTTTAGCCGGCCATCTAAGATTGGGCAACTTGATAGCTATCTACGACGATAACCATGTTTCAATTGGTAAGATGTCTAATTTTATACCTGTAATTCACACGTCACCCGCTAATACTGTCTATTTTACCTTCTAGATGGCGACACTGCCGTTTCTTTTACCGACGATACCTTGTTACGCTTTGAATCTTACGGTTGGCACACTCTTTGGGTTAAAGATGGAAACGACGACTTGGCTGCCATTCAAAAAGCCATCCAAACAGCTAAAGATGTTACCGATAGACCAAGTCTTATTAGGTTAACCACAACAATTGGCTTTGGATCTGAACTTCAAGGCACACACGACGTTCACGGTAACCCCCTCAAAGATGAAGATACTTACCAAGTTAAGGTAAAATTTGGCTTTAATCCCAAGGATACCTTTGTTGTTCCGCCGGAAGTGTATAAGCTATGTCATGAGAAAGCAGAATCCGATGCGAAGGATGAGCATATATGGAATTCACTTTTAGAAAGGTATTCCAAAGAGTATCCAGACTTGTATAAAGAGTTCAAGCGCCGCTTAGAAAACAAACTCCCTGACAATTGGGCAAAGTCTTTACCCGTTTATAAACCTTCGGATCCACCTCAAGCAACTCGGAAGCTTAGTGAAGCTGTCATTGAAGCAATTCATTCAGTTTTACCTGAATTTATCAGCGGGTCAGCTGACTTAACTGGCTCCAATAATACACGTTGGAAAGAGGCAGTAGATTTTCAATGTCCGAAAACAGGCTTAGGTGACTGGAGTGGGCGGTATATGAGATATGGAGTTCGTGAACATGGTATGTCAGCAATCATGAACGGAATGTCTGCGTATGGAATGCTTATTCCCGCTGGAGGAACGTTTCTAAATTTTGTTTCATACGCTGCTGGTGCTGTGAGATTATCTGCACTATCTCACTTGAGAGTAATTTATATTGCAACTCATGATAGTATTGGTTTAGGAGAAGATGGACCAACTCACCAACCAATTGAGACTCTTGCTCACTTTCGTGCGTTGCCAAACATGATGGTTTGGCGTCCGGCTGACGGAAATGAAACTTCGGGAGCTTACTACAAAGCTTTATCAACATCAACTACACCTAGTATTATTGCGTTAACACGCCAGAATCTTCCTCATTTAGAAAATTCGAGCATTGAAAATACTATTAAAGGTGGATACATCGTTTATGAGAATGAGAAGGCTGTAGTTGCTTTGGTTAGCACTGGATCTGAAGTATCTATCTGTATAGATGCTGCTAAACTTCTTGAGGCCAATGGCACACCAGCACGAGTTGTCAGTTTACCGTGTACATTTGTATTCGATGCTCAACCCATGGAGTATAAACTATCAGTTCTGAAACCAGGTGTTCCAACTTTGAGTGTGGAAGTCATGACAACTTTAGGTTGGCAAAAGTATAGTCATGAGCAGTTTGGGTTAGACCGGTTTGGCGCAAGCGGGCCGTATAAGAAACTTTACGAAAAGTTTGAATTTACACCCGAAGGTATAATGAAACGAGCTCTTGCTACGGTTAACTTTTGGAAAGATGTCAAGCCATTGCACAGCCCAATACAGAAGGCCTTTGAACAATTAAAGTGAAGTTAATTCATTTAACATGATTATTAAAAGGATATAACTTTTATCAATTTTAACACCATTCATGTTATGTCCAAGGTATTGCATGATATTGTATCATTTCTTTAGGTATGGTTTAGTATAGTGATAATGATACTATACGTCAGTTGTGATATCGTATCTAAACTTAGCAATTATTTAAAATTAAACGAATTGTTCATGATCACTCTACTAATTTATTATAAGTTGATACCTGAAAATTACGTTAGTATAGTGTAAATATGTTTTTGTTTCATGGACTATTATAAGTGACTATCTGTAATGCTCCAGTTAAAATTTTTAAAAAACCAATACCAAACTATTTATAGTCCTTGCAGTAGTGTAACATCAAAATAACCCAAAACACGAAGGCAAGAACTAAGGACTCGAAAAATTAAACAGGAAAGAGTTTTCAACCATTTGGGGGTTAGACGAGACGAGATGAAAGAAGGGGAAACGGATAAATTAAGACACCAGTATCAAGGGCAAGTTTAGAGGAGAAGTGGCTGAAAGGAACATTGCACAGCCATATGTGGCGCAGGAGATGTGGGTGGGTAATGTTTGGACAAACTAGGGGATCAACGAGGTTGTTTGAGGATTCATTAAGTTTGTGAGGGAAGAATTTTGTGGTATTATTTGTTCGAATAATGGTTTGATTTAAGTCTAAGGGATTGGAAATTGTTAGGCTACATTGTCATTTGAAAGGAATTCTTTTTATTAGAAGAAACATCGCGTAATTTAACGTTGATTTTTGAAGGGAGGTTAATAAATACTTATTATATCGTGAGAGAGGAAGTTTCCTTGGGCTTGTGTGAGGAATTTAAGTAGTGTTTCTTTAACGAATTTACGGTGAATATGTCATGGCGAAATAATTCCCAGGGTATAACGGGATCGAATAATGTACCGTTAGGCTCTCGAAGGCGACTTGGAGGTGGAGATAGAGATTGTGATGATCAACAAGACATGATTAATTCTACAATCAATCCGGACACGGATTTGAACAAGCGTGGCCGAAGTAATATTATCGGTAAGTGAATTAACCAAATTATTGATGTTGTAGTTTGATAAACGATAACTCACGATGATCTGGTTTTGTTTCTTGGGGAAGGAGGAAAAGTGGAATGCTTGGTTCAAGGAACTTTGGTGTTATTGTATTGCTAACTGTGACTGTAAATTCACGTAGACACGAATATGGATGATTCGGGAAAAAAGCGACGCAAGCGTAATCGTTGGGGTGATGCTCAAGAGAATAAAGCTGCGGGACTTATGGGCTTACCTACAGCAATTCTATCAAATATGACGACTGAACAGTTGGACGCGTATACCGTACATTTGCGTATCGAGGAAATCAGTCAGAAACTCCGAATTAACGATGTAGTTCCGGCTGATGGTGATCGGTGGGATATATGAAACACGGGGGGAGTAGGCTAAATTCGAGCGATTTGTTGACGAAAGGTTTCTGTTAGATCACCCTCACCACCACCTCAATATGATAACCTTGGCCGGCGAGTTAATACTCGTGAAAACCGCTATCGTAAAAAGCTTGAAGATGAACGTCATAAATTAATTGAAAAAGCCATGAAGATTATTCATAATTACCATCCACCATCCGACTACAAACGGCCTACTAAGACGCAAGAAAAAGTCTATGTTCCCGTGAACGATTATCCCGAAATTAACTTCAGTACGATATCTAATCCTAGGTTATTTTTATTTAACGTGCTACACCTCTGTTTTTTGGGGTTCATTCAGTATGGTGATGTCAACCGGGTCAATTGCATCGTGCCTTGCAGCCGTTTCGAGCGGTGGATGAAGCAGGGGATGAGCATTACTTGACCTGCTGTTTTTCTCTATCTGTTATTGTTGCGCTTTTGTTACGTTTGTTACATGAGGAGTGAAGAATAGAGCGCGATCGGTTTTTGGTCAACTGATTAAGTTACTAACCCATTTTAATGCTTGTCTTGCTAACAGTTGGTTTACTTATTGGACCTCGAGGAAATACTTTGAAGAAAATGGAAGCTGAGTCTGGCGCAAAGATTGCAATTCGTGGAAAAGGCTCTGTAAAGGAAGGCAAAGGAAGGTCTGATGCGGCTCACTCTAGTAATCAGGAGGAAGATCTTCACTGTTTAATTATGGCAGATACAGAAGAGAAGGTTAATAAAGCTAAGAAGTTAATTCATAATATAATTGAAACCGTAAGTATAAGCCCTTATAAGTGTGAAAGTTCATGGGTGAATTAATCCACACTCTGAGTATATTTACATAACTGAATATCTTTTTATATGTAGGCAGCATCGATTCCAGAGGGGCAAAATGAGTTAAAGAGAAATCAACTTCGAGAGTTAGCTGCATTAAACGGGACGTTACGAGACGATGAAAATCAAGCTTGCCAAAATTGTAAGTTTACAAATATTTGTATAGCCATATCCACCATAAATGTAGGTTTGGGTGATCAGGGTTAACAAGTTTGCGTCTACGAATAGGTGGAGAAATTGGACATCGCAAGTATGACTGTCCACAAGCCCGAAATTTTACTGCGAATATAATTTGTCGAGTTTGTGGTAATTCTGGACATATGGCACGAGATTGTCCTGATAGACAACGTGGCGCTAATTGGCGACAAGATGATCGATCAGGTCGAAATATGAGTAGACATGATGGTGGTGGAAATGATATAGTAGATCGTGAATATGAATCTTTGATGCAAGAATTATCTGGTAATGGTGCGAGATCAAGCAGTTCAGTGCAGCGAATAGAAGCTGGAACTGGAGAAGATAGTGAAAGAATGAAAGATGAAGAAGATGGGCAAGAAGTTAGACCGTGGCAGCGTAATTCAACTGGTGGTGGAATGTCGAATGATGTTGCACCATGGGCGCAAAATAATACCGAAAAGAATGGGACTGTGGGGGGATCAGGAGGGTCAATTGGAGGGACAGTTCCACCGTGGGTAGCCAACAATAATCGGATGAATGAAAATTTTGCGTATAGGGTGCCGCCCACAGCACCTGATTTTGCGAATAATTCAGGAAATGTTTGTGCACCATGGCGACAGAATTCTCGAATGCCCCCGAATTACGGGTACTCAGGGTACCAAGCATCTGGTCTACCCAATGTTCCTGGAGTTCCAGGTCGACCTGGTTTACCGGTTGGGAATACGTATAATGTAGGAATAAGAAATCCCTCCACTATTCCAGGAGGATATAATTCGACATTACCACCCCCACCCCCACCACCACCACCTCCTCCTCCTCCACCTCCACCACCGCCGCCTCCTCCACCTCCACCAGTAAGTCCAAATTCTTAAATCTTCTTCAAAAATTTTTTCCGATTTGGGAACTAACTGGGCACAGCCACACTCTCCACCACCGCCACCACCGGACGAATGACGTAAGATATGTGGCTGGGTAGAGGCTAGTGTCGGGCTAGTAATGACGTCATTGCTGGGGGAATTTGTTGTTTGGAAGAGAAAACGAGAAAAGCGGTGTGGATGATGATTTAGGCTAATGAATGTGAATGAGAGATGAATTTAATCAAGTTGAAATTATTGCAAAAAGATATCTTTCGGTGAAGTTTAAATTAGTTAATTTGACATCATTGTCATATTCGTTATATTATTGGTTAAAGGACCCTCACTTGTATCCATACTTTCAATATTCAGGCGATACGCATACGCTTACCCATACCACACTGTTATGCCTGCAAATCAGTTACAACATGTATGGTATATTGGAGGAGTTTCGGGAGTAGGAAAAACGATATTAGCACGACGATTATCCGTGACATTTAATCTTACGTATCTCGAAGGTGATGATGTTAGTAAATGGCAATTTGATTAAGGAAATTAATTTGGTTTACATTGATATTGGTTAACGGCAAAAAAATGTACACACCATTTAACGAACTAGTGAATAGTTACATCCACAAGCAAATATAGCTAAACTGAGTGCTGGTAAAGAGCTAACGGACGATGATCGTGGCCCATGGTTACACGCAATTCGAGAAAATATCGAGCAACAATTACACTGGAATGCACCGGACTTACATGGTATCGTAGTAGCGTGTAGTGCTTTAAAAAGAGCGTATCGTGATATATTGCGAGGCAGCAACAGTTCGAAGGATAGTTCGGCAAATACTGTATGCGTACATTTCATCATGTTAACTGCATCTGTCGAACGTGTACGTAGGCAGTTGTCACGGAGAAAGGGTCATTTTATGAATCCAAGTTTACTTGATACTCAATTCGCTACGCTAGAGTTACCCGATACTACCGTCGAAACGGATTGTTACAATATTTCACTTTCTGATAACTGTGACTCCGATAGTATTGGAAATAGTAAGGTTAACGTTAAAGACGGCTCCAATAACAACAATAACGAAGTTTATGATGATGACGATGACAAGGCTTTTACTATGTCATGCCGTATACTTGCCAGATTTCATCGACTCATTTAACCATACTATACACCAAATTTTAACCATTATCCAGTATACTGAGGCTATGTCACTTGCATAGGAGCGTTCAAGTGTTTTTTAATTGTGTACAAGTTCGTTAAAACGTTAAATCCTTTCGCAACTCGTCGTTACCGATACGCTATGGGAATTTAACTGCTAACTTTACAACTGGCCGGCCGAGTGAAAATCTTTCAATGCCTCATCAACACGCGCAATCATGTACCTTTCGCCTTCGCGAACCCATACGCGTGGATCGTAGTACTTTTTATTAGGCTTGTCCGCACCTTCGGGATTGCCCACTTGCGTTATTAAATAATCTCGTTTGGAGAAAATATAGTCTCTCACACCACAGAGATACGCCCATTGCATGTCCGTACTGCAAGAACTTCGTTAGACCACTCATATGTTCATGTCCTTTCATACATAGCGCAGAGTATAATGATGCGTTTCGTGAAAGTTTATAGAGGTGTAAACCACAAGTTTCCGTGCAAAACAGATAAAAATGCGCTACTTACTCAAGGTTGACTTTAACGACACCATTGTTAATGGCTTCTTCATACTCCTGTTTAGTCGATCCCGAGCCACCGTGGAACACTAAAAATAAAGGAGTTTTCGATTCGGTCTTCGCGTGTTCATGTGTGTACTCTTGATGCTTGAGCAAAAGTTCCGGATGTAATTGAACATTACCTGGCTTATAAACCCCGTGAACATTCCCAAAGCCGGCTGCAATGGAAAAGTATGGCGAAATGGGAGATAGTTTTTCATAGATTGAGTATACCACTTCGGGTTGCGTATACAGGCGCTCATTCTCTACAGACTCATTGTTAACACCATCCTCTTCACCGCCTGTTATTCCGATTTCCTGTTTGTAAAGAATTAAAGTTAACATGGCAATTCACGGGAAATGCACCAAGCAATATTGACCGTGTTAACACAAACGTGTATACCATTTCAAGCCATTGCTTCATTGGTGCCATTCGTTTCAAATACGCTGCCGTAGTCTGTAAACCATCAGTAAAGATGAGCAAATAAAGATCCTATATCACAACATTACTAACCGTAATATTATAGTCGACATCTTCTTCAGATAGGTCAACCATATGTGAGCTAAAGAGGGGTTCTCCATGTTGCCTAAAGTAAGCTTCATCTGCCTCCAGCATTCCATCAAGCCATGGTAGTAACTTCTTTGCGCAATGGTCCGAGTGCATAACCACAGGAATATCGTAAGCTGGTGCAATGCTTCGTATATACGTAGCAGCTGCTACCGAGCCGACAACTGAAGCGTATTGGTTGTCATTAGAAACTCCCTGTGTAAGGCAAATTAAGCTGAGCGTTAGAAAAACGAATTCATTCGAAAAAAGTTGTGTATGGAAATTTACTTGCCTTTCCGGCGAAGAATGCTGCTCCACCCTGCGAAACTTGAAGAATGATGGGGGATTTTGCATTCTAGCATAATTATAATTCGCATTTGTTAACGAAAATTATTCGTGGCTCCGCTAGTAAAAGCTATACACATACACGAGCTGCTTCTAAAGCAGCAACAACAGTGGACGAAGAGGTTACATTCTGTAAAAAAAATTGTGAGTTATCCCAGCAAAGAGAATTTCATAAAAAGCGTTATCTGAAGTTTGAAATATATAAGCTTACAATAGCAGGAATGGCAAATTTTTTTTCCTACGTATGCACAATCAACGGTTAGAGAATTTAAATTAAGCATATAAACCAAGTTAATCTCAGTTAATGTAAAGGATTTTAGTGTGGAAGAGGAATAAAATGGATCAAACCTGAGCGTATCTAAAAAGCTACAATTCCATGTTAATTATTAGCCAAATATTAACCAAAAATATAAATATTTTTAAGCCTAGGTCCACAAACTTTAAGAACATCATCGCCCACGATAACTCCCGATTTACGAGAGAGAACATCCCGAACACCCATATTTTTTCAAGTTAAACGTCAACTTATATCAAACTTTTAGATCAATGAAGTAAATTTTGCTGTGTTAAATTCACGCTAACAGAGAGTAAAGGGTTTAGTTCCGGATAAATATTTTGCTGAATTCTGTATAGTTGGTAAAATTCTTTCATTCAATCTTAAAAACTTTCCTCGTCTCATTCGTAAAACGGCAAAATTCACCTTTTCGGAGAAACCTTTATAACCGACCCTCACGTGAGATCAAACGGCGGAGCGGATCCGATTGCCCAAATTGGCAAGAAATTTTAGGAGACGAGACGAGGGGTAATTCTTGAGGGGGTAATGACTGGATGGGGAAGGTGGTACCACTGTTGACCAGACGAGATGAGGTACGAGAACTCTTTGTATGGCAAAAGAAAGTATTTTGAGAGTACGGATACTTGAACACTTTCCTACGAACATGAATGTTTGTTGCAAGGTCGATTTCTTTCGGAAGTTGAAAACTTTATCATGTATTCCATGGATAATTGTGGTATTGGAGTCACAGATTTATGGCCTAATAGATCGTTTCGCACTCTATATTGTTTTGTAATACCATTGATAATTTTTTACGTTTTGCGCTAATTTCGTTTCAATTACTTCACACTTCCGCTGTTTTAATTATGTTAAATCAAAATTACAAGATTCGCGCAAATTTTCACGGAAATGTATATCTAAACGAAGCAAATTATTCGGAAGATGCGATGATATAGCAATATATTGATATAATAAACCGTAAATTTGGAACGTGAAATTGATAATGAAGCTTTACATTATTAACAAATGGAATTCTCACTTCAAATGATACATTTATATAACTTGCAAAGCGTAAAAGGAATCTGCAATACTTGGCAACAATAGCTTTCGTAATTCAATCGTCAAGGTTTTAGGTAAGTGTCGCTCTGGCTCTTAATTCCATATAGTAGAGTACACAGATTTCTGTATACTATTGGGGAGAAATTTTCTTGTGTACAAAGTATGGTAAAAAAAATATAAAGCTTTCAGCCATTAATTCTCGTTTCGAAGAATTTCCTCTTACTTTCTCATGGCTGATAATGCCACGCTTCCCGTCCGCTTAACTATTCAAACAATAAATCATCCACCTAAACGATAACCCGTACCGCCAAAATTCGTTCGTGGTTTCGAGGGCTTATAGTCTTCCTCCTTCCGAAGCTCCACCTCCAAGTTAACCTCCTCATCCTGAGCAACGTTAAGAATGCTCAACGGAGCTTGACCCGCGTTTATCATTTCTAATAATTCAGCATTCGTGGGATCATCATAGCTGTGAAGTGGACCATCATCAATACTAAACCCATTTCGCCATATATGCATGCAGCGCTCTACTCGTTTAGGTCGACTAGATTCTCCAGTTGCCGGTATTATTGCACTTGGTGTATCATCTCCCCCGAGTACGCGACCTTGACCGGCAAAGTTACTACGTGGTGCACTTTGGTTTTCACTTGCCGACTGAATAACATTCCTGTTGAGTGCGATAATGCGTTAACCATGTCATGTATACTAATGTAGTCAAAATGATTCACTCTCAGTCCCAAAGAGAGCGCGGTCACTGATAAAAATACAGATAACTTACCTCCGTGCCCTATCAATTATATTGTTTATTACATCCCGACGAGCATTTAATGAGGAACTAGCTGGATTTTGAACTGCAAGTCCCGACTTTTCTCCACCTGCAAAAAAATCTAAATCTTGCGCATCGTAACCTTCACTGGATGACTTTCTTCCGCTCGAATTGTTATTTTGCAAATCCCCCAGAGTATACGGTCTACCAGGCACAAAGTTACGTTGTCCCGAATTTCCTGGTGTCATCTTCGATAGAACAAATCCTTGATCATCCACTTATTCAACCTTAGATATAATTATTATCATTAAACTCTTTGTAGAAACTCCTTGAAATAATATGATCGCTGAAATTTCCGTTTGTCAAAAGACTTTCAAATATCAAGAATCCTCTCAACTCACCCTTCCGAGTCCTTTTTTCTCACCTAACGCACGTGACTTTTACTTTTCCTCTTGACCTTATAATCGCCAAATTTTCTTCCGTTTTACAGCATTTGTCCAACTAGCGCGTTTAATTGTATATTCATTTATACTTTTTTATTCTTTCTGTTGAATTACTTTGGGTATCTTTGCTTATCCGAATTGATACTTTTATTTCTTAACTTTAATCGCATCGTGAAGCTTGGATTTTTCTCTGGTTATATTTCACTATATCTGCTCCCTGCGCGTAATATTTTGTACGCTTAACGTTAATTAACTATAATCTATTGTAGTTGTGTGCGTTTACACAATATTACTCAATTTTTTGCTATGGCTTTACGCGCAATGAGATCTGCCAAAATCTCTCATAACCTCACACCACACATTTCTTCACGTATGGCATACGTATGTTTAGTCTTGGTTCACTAAGACATCTAACTAACCCGCTACGTAGTCGCACAATGCTGCTAGTCGTCGCGCTTCATTTTCCTTGTGTGCGCCCATACGTCCCTTATCTTGTTCGCCTTTACTTCAAGCCAGATCCCCTTGTCTATCAAAGATTGATCTTTCATTGCCCCATGTATCCATACGTGGTTATTCATTGCTTTCATGGTTTCGGAAGTCTTCCAACACAATCGAATCTAATTCATCTCATACAACGGGTACTGAGCTTGAAGCACTTAACTCTCTTTCCCACGACTCTCAAACTTCTGGAACCTCGGATTCAATAGCTAAAATTTACGAAATTCTTGATGAACCTTCCCATAATGACATCAGTGTTCCAATTTCTAACCCCGAAATCATTGATATTGGGTACTTAAAATCTTTGGGTGTCGAATTTAGTTGGGTCAATCCTGCTAGCTTTATTGAGTGGCTACTTGAACATATTCACGTTTACATGGGTACTCCGTGGTGGGCATCCATTGTTATCGGGGCTCTAGTAATACGTTTACTATTATTCAAATTTATTCTTCAGTCAAGCGATATGATGGCCCGAATGCAAACAATTATTCCTTATACAAGACCCATCCACGCGAAGCTGCAGGCGGCGATTCGAGATAAAGATCTCATTAAAATGTCCGAACTTCAGAACGAATTGTCAGAGCTCAACAAAAGAATGGGTATCAGGCCGTCCAAATCAATCATTCCTGCCGTATTTCAAGGCTTTATGGGCTATGGTGTATTCAAATTCATGTGGGCTGTTTCTGACCTTCCTGTTCCCAGTTTACAGCAAAGTGGGTTTGGCTGGATAACTGATTTGACCGTTGCTGATCCATATTATATATTACCTGTTACTATGGCAGTGACAATTTTCATAGCATCTAAGGTATGTTCGTGAGCATTACAATTCCAGGAATTAGTATTCTTACTTTTATGTTAAGGCTTCAAGATCAAGCACCTCAATCTCTGGTCCAATGACACCCCAAATGAGCAATATTATTCTAGCATTATTTCCCGTCATCGCAGGCGCGGTCATGATTAATATGCCAGCTTGTCTCCAATTGTCCTTTGTTGCTACATCTGTAATAACTGCTATTACAAACGTTCTTTTGCTACAACCGAGTGTTCGGAGGCTTTTCAATTTGACTCCCTTACCTGGTAAACTGCCTTTATCACTACGCGAAGGCCCTAAGCCTTTAGAGGACAGAATTACTATTGCAACATGGGAGAAGTCACCAGATTCATCAGAAGTAATGAAAGTAGTTTCCCGACGATATTCTGAATTAGTGAAACCCGCACACGCCCCTCCTACTGATTTACTTGGTCGCACTAAGTTTTTCGTTCGCGATTTCTTTGGTTTAGAGCACTCTTCAAAAGGTACTTCTAATTCGAAGCCTAGCACGGACCCGGCCAATGCGTACAAAAAGATTCGAGATGAGTTTCGTAAACACGGACAGGCCCGCGAGCGAGAATGGCGTAGCCAGCAAAAGACCAGCAATGCCAAAGCTTGAATTAATCGAATTCCATATTAAACTACCATTTTCCAGAATTAGATTCTTTTCATGTATTGTGATGCTCATGTTTAGATACATCTTCAATCAATTGTTGCTCTCTTTGATTTACCTGCGCATATATGTTAAATATAATATTTTGATGTGCGATTTTTCGATGTCAATACATCCAAACAAAACACCTTCTCTATATTAATAAGAATAATTGAATTTCATAGGGAAGACTAGCCAAACTTTAGAGAATTTCGGTTTTGCTCATTCAAACGCAACTTTCCTAAAGTTTCTCAAGTAAGATGGTACTCATGATTGTGATTAAACAATTTAACCATCCCAATAAATAATTAGTTTTCACGCTTCTCGTGTTGGGCGTGTAGCTCAGCGGTAGAGCGCCCGCTTTGCACTGTGGAGAGTGCGGGAGGTCTAGGGTTCGATTCCCTACCCGTCCATCTACTGTTAATTTTTGCCTTCCCTCTTGTATGGAAAAGGCCGAACGTGCCGTTTCTAGGAGTTATTCCGTGCGCAACACGAAATATATAGCGTGGTGGTATTGTCCCAGTAATGCTCCGATTGTAGGATGAAATGGCACGCTGTGTAGGAGCTGGACGGGCCGAACTTTGCACCACGAGTTCGGTAGAAATTGGTCTCCGCTGGGTCGCATGACTGGTAGCGACCCAGATATCTAGTCGCCACGTGACAGGATAACGTAGTTGAAGGGCATTGCGCGGGAATATTTTGTTGAGGAATATGACAGCGGGTGGTGCGTTTTGTACTTTATTTGATACTCGAAGGTAATTTATCAGTTATTCAAAAATAAATAAGGAAACGGTTGTGGACATTGAGCCTTTTATATAGTTCGTCCCTGGCTATCTTCTATTATTTTCTCCCCGCATCCCTGCCTGAGAGTCACCCCTTGAACAGCTTAGCTAATAATGTATTATGTAATTTGGAATGAATGGTCAATTTAAAAAGATCTCACGATGTTTTTGGGATCTAAAAGTATTTAGATGTGTATTCATAGTCAAATTGCAATTATTACTAGATGTTTTTATCAAAGAATTTTTAATCAATTTGTTTGTTAGTTGATATATAATTACGGCATGGTGAATTTTACTGTATACATTAATAGTTCACCTTACTTTACTGTGGTCATTGCTGCGGTTAAGTCTTAACTCCGCAAGTGGCCCACTACCTCTTTTACGCTGCAATCTTTACAATGAAAAAATCTTGTACAGAGGATATAATTCATTACCCTTTTTGGTTTGGCGGCTCCGCATCATGTCTCGCTTCGTGCTTCACTCATCCATTAGATCTTGGTAAGTACCTTTTGGTCATCATGTTAACATTATTTACGTGGTGACATTAACCCTAGTTAGCTCATCGGGAATTGATATATTCATTCTCATTCGGTTTTTCTGTTAACTATTTTACTAGTCAAGGTCCGCCTCCAAACTCAACAAGGATCTAATGGTGCACGTCGTACTATGGTACAAATGTTCTCGTATATTATCCGAACCGAGGGTATAACAGGTCCATATCGTGGCCTTTCAGCTTCATTACTTAGGCAAATGTTATACAGTACCACTCGGTTTGGAGTCTACGAAAAATTGAAAGAAGTTCAAGCAAAAGACTCATCGGCTCCATCGGTATTCAAGCTGATTGGCCTGGCAAGTGCATCTGGA
The DNA here is from genome assembly GCA_009733715.1 of Herpomyces periplanetae. Taxonomy (NCBI): domain Eukaryota; kingdom Fungi; phylum Ascomycota; class Laboulbeniomycetes; order Herpomycetales; family Herpomycetaceae; genus Herpomyces; species Herpomyces periplanetae. The sequence goes on along the minus strand of WMKJ01000023.1, from coordinate 103,717 downwards.
CTCGCGGGTGGAGTCGTGGGAAACCCCGCTGATGTTATTAACGTACGAATGCAACACGACACCAGTTTACCACCAGAATTTAGACGAAACTATCGCAATGCATTCGATGGATTGTACCAAATGGTCAAAAATGAAGGTCTCGGTTCCCTTTTTATTGGGCTTGGTCCTAATTGTTGTCGTGCAGTTCTAGTTACGGTTTCTCAATTGGCTTCATACGATTTTTTTAAGTCTATTTTACTAAGTCAGCTCCACATGTCGGATACACTCAGTACACACTTTACGGCTAGTTCCATGGCTGGCCTTGTGGCGACCACCGTTTGCTCACCAGTTGATGTGCTTAAAACGCGTATTATGAGCATGCAATCTACCGGTCAAGATAATTTTTTTTCCGTGCTTGTACGTGTATACCGACATGAAGGGTTATCATGGATGTTTCGCGGCTGGCTTCCAAGTTTTGTGCGGCTTGCTCCCCAAACTATACTTACATTTGTTTTTCTTGAACAGCAAAAGCGTCTCTACCGTTTGTTCAGATAACAATTTACCTAGTAATTTAATCATAACCTTTACATTTCCGTCAATTGCCCATTTTAACTCTTACCAATTTCATCAAGCTATACGCTTCTCATAAATTGATCAACCTTATCTAAACCGCTTTACACATTAATGCATATCATTCCTATTCCTGCAGTTTCCCGTTAAAAAATACATAATTCCGAATAACTCGAACCTTAAACTCCTCCCAGTTATTTCCCGTCAAATAGCGAAATTCCCAATTTGCGTGTAAACATTTTATCGGCCCTCTCCGACCGCAGTAGCACGTGCTACGGTAATTGGGTAAATGATTTTCCGATGTAGAGTTATTTTAATGATTTGGAACGTGTATTGTGTGCACTCGACAAAGTTTTTAATTTTAACTATGAAGCAAAGTTAGGTCAACTAAACATGAACTTTAAGAGGGAAAAGAGTGTGCCGTTAGCTCATATTCTTCGCGGGCGATGTATACTTACAATTTATTGGATATTAGTGGCTCTAATTATGATATTACTGGCCAATGTTGAAGCATCGCCTGGCGATAGACTTCCGGAATTCCGCAAATGTGTGCAAGTTAGTGACAATAGTATATTTAAAATAGTGTAGTAGAACACGACTAATCCAACAGCTGGTTATATTGATTAATTGAACATCAAGCATGGTAAAGTTAGTCATGCATAGAGTCGAATTGCTCGAACAACGATATTCATGGTGAATGGGTAGCACATAAAAAATTGTTAAATAGAGTACTAGGCTGGACTTGTATTTCAGAGTGCGATTATACATGCCAGCATGACATTACACTTGTACGATCATCACAACACTTACCAGGAGTTCAATTCCATGGAAAATGGCCATTTTATCGAGTTTTGGGCATGCAGGAATTTTTCAGTGTTCTATTTTCTTGGTTCAATTTTATGGCACACGTTAACGGGTTAAAGCGTTTACGTAGAAACTTGCCTTACACGTATTCAATGAATAAATTTTATCAATGTTTTGCCTACTTCGGATTGACCTGTTGGTTGTTTAGTATGATATTCCACACTCGCGACGTTTCCATTACGGAAAAATTGGATTACTTTGCCGCTGGTGCTAATGTGTTGTACGGTCTTTATTTTGCGCCCGTACGAATCTTTCGCTTGGATCGTACAGAATATCATATTAACATCATTCGCCGCTTTTGGACCGTTTTATGTGTTTGCATGTTTGCGGGCCACGTTACTTACTTGACAGTTTGGAGGTGGGATTACTCGTACAATATGTTTTCTAACGTTTGCGTTGGAATTGTTACCAATGTACTCTGGATTATGTTCAGCACACGTCGTTTTTTGGGGTGTCGCGAAAAATGGACACTTATGCCAATATTTATCATTGTCTGGTTAAGTTTTGCCATGAGTTTGGAGTTGTTTGATTTTCCACCCTGGTTTGGGTTAATTGATGCCCATAGCCTATGGCACTTGGGCACTGTACCACCCATAATATGGTGGTACTCGTAAGTATTATTCCACAATTGTAGCGAATTGTACCTGGATTTGCATGCTAACTAGTTTGCCATAGTTTTCTCATTCGAGATGCACAAGCTGATATTCGAAATCAATTTCGTATAAAACAATAGTACATAGCATGTTTGACTAACCATGTACTTAACGATTACGCAGTGAATGAAAATTTGAATTTGTAGGTTCTTGGTTACTGTTAGTGTAAGATTTAAAAAATTCGTTTGACCCTACGAGTTCGATAGCCAAATGTCTCCCGCGTAATTAGGACGACTATGGCCAATTTTTAAAAACCCACCCCCAAACAGCCGCCCGCAACGACACAGGACAAGTCGCCATGGAGGCCCACGCTAGCGCCGGCCGACAAAAATGCGGTGATCCGGGATCGAACCGGAGACCTCCAGATCCCTCCGGCGCCTCAACGCCCAGGCTTCAGTCTGACGCTCTCCCAACTGAGCTATCCCCGCAACGGCTGAGCGACAAAAATAGATTATATGCCTTTTGATATGGGAGTCATGGCAAGAACATGCGGCAGACTTCTTATACAAATTTTGGCTTGCTTATGAAGTTCGTCGTCAAGTTTCTCAGTACGTTAATGTACACAAATTACTATGTGTTGACGTATTTTTACATAAATTTACATGTTCACATAAAGGTATTATTGGAGCGTTCGGAACTCAATCATCAATATTAACGACTATTGTTACCTTATTTTTAAACTTTAGTAAGCGTACAGTTACAAAATTACAAAACTTCATGTTCACAGAGTTAGAATTCAATTAAAACAGTTTGCACTTTATTAATCTAGATAATCATGTTTAGCCTAGAAAGACTTGATATATATATCTTCGCACTACGGGGTATTAACTCTTCTAAAATTCAGCATACTATTGAATAAAAATAGAGCATTGGAAACAAACTAAACTTTGCCTTCATTGACTCTCTGGACTGTTAGACTAAGTAGTGCCAGCATGGGTTGAGTAATGAAATCCAAGTAATGTCAATAGAATCAAGCAATATAACGCAGTATATCATTTGTAAGGAAAGTTCATAAATTTGTGGATAGGACAAATCTCAAGGCTCGTCCCAGCAATATCATCACCGAACGTATACCAGTTTCTCAGATTAAATAATATTAATGATAAGCCTAGCCTCTACCATTGGGAAGACAAATTTTACCTTCTTACATCAGTAAATTATCCTGCCTTCAAGAAAAACCGATTTTATCAATTTTACCGCTGCCAGATCAAAGGTCACAAAGAAAACTGTTCAATCCGCTTAAATGAACGTTCAATCACCAGCATTTCCGACCTATACACTTGGAATGTATTAGTAAGCGAGTAAAGACACGAAATTTGGAATTTTGGAGGAGAAAATTATCAATGGGATTCTGACTATAGAATAAACGTTAGTGAAACTAGGATTTCAAAAAATTTGGATAAGTTCAGGTATTAATTATGCCAGTTGTGCCTATTGAAAAACTGGTGGGTCTATTGCGCGAACCAGACCGCATACGAAATGTAAGTGAAATAATGCTTCATGAGTATGAAAGGGATGTTTTATCAAAATATTAATGCAAAAACGGCGAGATAACAGATATGTATTCTGGGACATGTTGACCATGGCAAAACATCTCTAACGGATTGCCTTATTGCGACAAATGGAATTATTAGCACCAAATTGGCGGGTAAAGTTCGATACTTGGATTCTCGAGAGGATGAACAGGAACGGGGGATTACCATGGAATCGTCGGGTATATCATTATACTTTGACGTGTCAAAACGATTACACGGTGAGAGTAAACAGGAAGAAGTTATCGAACGACATGCCTATGTTGTCAATTTGATTGATTCGCCGGGGCACATTGACTTTTCGTCTGAGGTAAGTATCGCATCTAGATTATGCGATGGAGCAGTGGTACTAGTCGATGCTGTAGAAGGCGTATGCTCGCAAACTGTGAGTGTCCTTCGACAAACATGGATGGAAAAATTTCGATGCATTCTGGCGGTAAATAAAGTTGATCGGTTGATTACAGAACTTCGTATGACACCACGGGAAGGGTATGACCATCTAGCTAGGTTAATTGAACAGGTTAATGCTGTAATTGGCGGATTTGAACTTGGGGAACGAATGGCACAAGAATCCGATACATTTACTGATCATGAAAGTGATTATTTTGCGCCTGAAAAAGATAATGTTATCTTTTGCAGTGCCTTGGATGGATGGGCATTTACGGTTAAGCAATTTGCTGGGTTATACGAAAAGAAACTTGGAATGAAAAGATCAGTTTTGGAGACTGTATTATGGGGACCTTACTACATAGATGCTAAAGCCAAGTGTGTATTGACGCAAAAGCAACTTAAAGGACGTCCGCTAAAACCAGCCTTCGTACAAATGGTACTCGAGCCTATTTGGGCGGTATATGATGCAACTATCGCAAATGCAAGTGGTAAACCGTAAGTGCACCCTGATAGAAAGTGAAGTAGTTTATCGTGAAATAGATACTAATATTTTTGGTGATTTGGATAATTGGATTTGTGTAGAGATCATGAACGTTTACAAAAGATTACGGCGTCGCTGGGTATTACACTGTCATCTCAGATTACAAGAACAAAAAATTACCGGAATATTTTGACGACTTTGTTTAATACATGGTTACCACTGTCAACGGCCATGTTAATATCGATAATTGAACAGTTACCTAGTCCAGCAACTGCACAGGCGGTACGACTGCCAGAGATTATATCTGCATTGCCACGGGTTAAGCAAAGTGAAGCTTGGAAAGCAATGGTGAATTGTAGTAGGGAGCGAAGTGTACCTGTAATAGCTTTTGTTAGCAAGATGTTGGCGATCTCGGAAAGTGATATAGTACAACATTCGGGAAGTACTGGTGGTAGAACATCGGATGAAATACGTGAGTTGGCGCGACAAAAGCGTAATGAGTTACGAGAGCTTGCGGAACATCAAAAACGAGCAGGTGTGGATGGTGCTGAAGACATAGTTAATACGTTTGGTACACTTAAGATTGGTAATGAAGGCCATGAAGAAAAAAAGGATGAAGCGGTACGTTTAATTGGTTTTACACGAGTATACTCAGGAGAATTGCGTGTAATGGATGAGGTGTATATTGTGCCACCTCGGTATGATGCAGATGATACTGAGTCTCCACAACCGAAGAAAGCTAGGGTGACAGGGCTCTATATGATGATGGGACGAGCATTGGAGAGATTAGAAGCTGCACCAGCAGGATCGATTGTGGGAGTTGAAGGGTTAGATGAAGCAGTGCTAAAGTATGGAACGTTGTGTTCTTCACAAGATGGATTGGTTAACCTAGCCCGAGTATCGGAAGGTGTAAAGCCAATTGTACGGATTGCATTGGAACCGGTTAATCCAGGCGATATGGATAAAATGATTAAAGGAATTGAAATGCTGGTGCAAGCAGATTCTTGTGTCGAGTACGAAGTATTAGACAGTGGAGAACACGTTTTATGCTGCGCAGGCGAGTTACATATTGAACGATGTGTGAAGGATATGCGGGAAAGATTTGCAAAATGTGAAATTCAATACAGTGAACCGATTGTGCCGTATAGAGAATCGATAGTAGCTGCATCTGAGATGAATCCTCCTAAAAATAAGGAGCTTGGACGAGGAACTGTGGTTACAAGTGTTGGAGGGCACGGTGGCGAAGGGAAAGGTGAAGTTACTATAAGATTGCGGGTAGTACCGTTACCAGCTTGTATAACAGGGATTCTGGAGGAGTGTACAGAGTTGATGAAGAGACTTAAAGGTAGTCAAATTGTTGCAAATACGGCGGAAGAGGAATTGCGAAGAAAACTTGAAGTAGGCTTTGCATCACTCAAGGTAACAGATGGGGATGAGACATGGAAAAATGCGTTGATGCAAATAGTATGTTTTGGACCACGACAAGTGGGAGCAAACATATTATTTGATCGTAGTCCAAAGAAACTATGTCGCAAACTTTTTGAACAACATGAATGTGATAATGTGAGAACTAGAGGGACGAAATATGATTTGTTTGAGGATAAGGTTAAATATGCATTTCAGTTAGCGACCGCACAGGGACCACTTTGCCGAGAGCCTATACAGGGTATTGGTGTGATAATTGAAGAATTTACGGTAAATATAAACCATGGGCCTGGTGAATGTGCGGGAGAAAATGATGGAATGGTTCAAATATCACGAGAGTTAATACGGCCTGTACGTGAAGCGATTTACGGGGGATTTTTGGATTGGAGTGCAAGATTAATGCTGGCGACGCATGCGTGTGTTATTCAAACGTCGAGCGACGTTCTCGGACGGGTGTATGGAGTGGTAACTCGACGACGAGGGCGTATTGTGGCAGAATCAATGATGGAGGGAACATCGTACCTGCGGGTGGAAGCACGTATTCCGGTAGTAGAATCGATGGGATTTGCAAAGGAGATACGACAACGAACATCGGGTGCTGCCAATCCGCAGTTAGTATTTGCGGGGTTTGAAATGCTGGATGAAGATCCTTTCTGGGTTCCATTCACGGAAGAAGATTTGGAAGATTTGGGTGAATTAGCGGAACGGGCTAATGTTGCAAAAATGTATATGGATGAAGTTCGAACTAAGAAGGGATTAGCTGTATCGGGCAAAAAGTTAGTGGAGAATGCGGAAAAGCAGAAGACGCTGAAGAGGTAAAAGGGAGGAATGGTTCGAGAGAGTTAAGGTGACAGGAAATGGTTAGTTCTAGGGATGCGATAGTGAAAAAAGAATGGATAGTCTGAGAAATGTTGTTGTTGCATGACGATTAACAGCTTAATAAGATTAAGGAACATTTGGCAGATTAGTTTATGGATGTACCGAGAAGTGAAATTTGTAGGGGAATGAATATTAAAGGATATTTGGTATTCGGATTTAAAAGGTGGTTTATGATGGGAACATGATGAGCGGAGTAATAAAGGTTACAAGTAATTGTAGTGACTCTAGACGGGTGAAGAACCCGGCGCCAAAAGTGGAGTATATTTTACGAGGACATGATAGTATTGTGTGCTGTATTGAATTTATTCAAGACAGCAAATATCTGGTAACGGGGGATGCGGAGGGTTGGGTAGTGATTTGGAGCATGATAACACGCAGGCCTCGATATGTTTGGCGAGCGCATAAGGGAGGAATTATTGGGTTAGCGGAGTGGTCGGGACGGATTATTAGGTTGGTAATGATATATTGCAGATTATACGATAGCTAAAAAAGCTGACGAGGCCATGAAGTCAAGGTCGTGATGGAGTATTAAGAGTTTGGAGCTATGAAAATAACTCTAATAACGAGTACAATGATGAGTGGGATGAGGAAGTTTTAAATGAGCTTCCTGTTATGAGAATTAATCGAAGTGAAGTTAACGTATGGAATAACGATACGAGATCTTTAGATGGGGAAAAGAAGAAAGGCGAGGTGTTACTTGATTATTCAGTTGCTTGTGAAACGCATAATTTTTGCAGGTTCGCCGTATGTCAAATGGGGGAGAATTGTGCTAATGAAGAGATAACGAGAGAAGAAATGAAAATGGAGATGAAGGAAGGAAAGGAAGTTTTGTTGGCAATACCGGGTTCTGGTAATGGAGATTTGTCGGTAAAAGGAATGACGATTGATATACTTCATTTACCACAACAAAGGATAATCAGTAGTATTCCACGACCTCAGGGACAAACGGATGAACCAGGTACGTTAGAAGAAGTTTTCTTGAGTGAGATGGATATAGCATGGGAATTTAATGAATTGGGTAATTAACGATCTCATTGTCGGAGTATAAAATTAACTTATGCATTTGAATGTGCTTTAGGTATGGTAATGAGCTTGTACATATGGATAAATTTATCTGCGAAGGAATTAAATCAAGCTCAGTTAATTGTAGCAGCAGGGTATGAAAGTGGACTTTTAAGTACGTACAGTCTAGATATGGGATTGATTCAGTCAGTCAATCTTTTGGAAAGTGTTACGGGAGAATGGAGGGAATTAAAGAGTTTAAGATTATCACGACAGCCCTTGTTAAGTGTTGATGTATCATTGATTCAGGGTAAAATATATGCGAGTGGAGTAGATGATGTGATATCATCTTTAGGTTTACCCGATTCATTAGTTCCTAATGGGTCTGTGCGAGGTAGTTTGGTAAAGATTCCCGAACAAGGTATTAATTGTGAAAGCCAATTACAAGAGTTATGGGAATTACAACAAATGCCAACTCGACATGCTGGACAACAATATTTAAGAGTTAATAGGAATCAAGATCTAATGGCTACGGCAGGCTGGGATGGACGAGTTCGTGTGTATAGTACGATAACCTTGCAAACTATGGCGATTTTACGATTAGACAGTGGTATAGGACATGGAGTACGAGCACGTGCTATTGGTCACACTATAAGACTTGGGAATAGTGAAAGTGCAGAGTGCGGGAGAAGTAAAGGATTTACGAGTATAGCATGGGGAGAGCAGTATATTGAACGTGAAAGTAGTGGAAAGAGAAAGTCTGCGGGAAAATGGTTAGCAGCTGGCGCAAAAGACGGCCGAATAGGACTTTGGCGCATATTTTAGCCGGGCCAGGGAAATCAGGTGATGCGCCCGTGTATAGCTTTGCAGGCGGTGCGGGCGGGCTATACACCTGCAAAGCTATACACCTGCAAAGCTATACACGGGCGCCGTCCCTCCTTCGCAGCTTTACACCCCCGCAAACTCTGCGCATCCCCACAGCACGTCGCTCTCGTCATGTCTCTCCCCTCCAAAGATCGCGAATTCTCCATGCTCCAGGTCGAGCAAAGCGCTTCGTCCCCCGCCAACGGCCTGCTAATCGTCATCGACAACATCGTTTACAACGTCGATAAATTCCTAGATGACCACCCCGGCGGTTCGCGCGTCCTTCAGCGGATGGTTGGCCGTGATGCTTCCAAACAATTTTGGAAAGTAAGTACAGCTACCTCACAGCCAATCTTTCGAAGATCCTTCCCCCTCCCTCTGCCAAATATCGTTAACGTCTTACTTCTTATCCAGTATCACAACGAACATGTACTTGAAAAGTACGGCCCAAAACTACGCGTCGGTGTAATACGCGAAAAGGCAAAACTATAACTGTTCCCTTGGCCTACTATCCTTACTCCCCCGTTTACCTACTCTCACGCTCACACTTGTCCAGCCAAATATCCTTTGTTCGTTAAATCCTAAATCAATCATTGCTATCTTGTCCACCTATGTATATATATACACACATAACTACCTCTCTCGTTCCCTCACCTCCCTCACTTTAACCTAATTACTTGCGTGAATCACAGATTATCTTGTTAACGTTTGTCACTACTTCACGAACTACCGGTGAAAAGTGTCGCTGTAAGATACCATTCTCCCATACAGTACCGGCAAATGGATTACTCGTCTCGTAACTTTCCGCCGCTCCGTTATACCGTCCATCGCGTTTACGCTCACTAGCAAACCACAAAGATGCAATACTTCGATCTTCCTTTGCGCTAACTTCACGCAACAGCGTTAACACCGCTACCGCCGCTTGTTCGTCTGAAATGTTGACCACCGTTGTAAACATTCGCTTTACAAACGCTGCTAACCGCTCACGCGGTACCCATGCTTTCCCGCGCTTAACCGGCAACAGAATATACGATAAACTACGCACTAATAACTTTGCCGTCGCATTCATGTTCACTAGGCCATCTTTAACGTCATCATCATCCCCATCTGTTCCTCTAATATGCCTGCTATCCCCATCGTTTCGCCCTTTAAGTTCCGGCTTAACGCATACTGCTAACAAGAGTTTAAACACAGAACAAACAAAATGACTGAGATCCATTTCTACTCCACCATTAACACTCTTTCCCCCGTTTTCAATCTGCTTTTCGTGCAGCGCAAACGCCGAAACAATGCACAACAACAATCGATGCACACTTCGCATTCCTTCACTCCGACCCTGTGAACTGTCATCCTCGTACTCCCAATTCAGCGTCCGCAATACTTCCATTACATCTTCGAAGTATTCTTGGTTGATCAAGTGTGCAAATCGTACAAGCCCTTCCAACACTGATCCCATCATACTGTTACCGCTACTCTTACGCCGCTTAAGTATATTCAGGTACAGCGAAAATATTAAACGCAGAATTTCACTTTGCGTGCGCTCCCGTACCTCCTTTTGCACACGCAAATTTACTTCTCGGTCTACTTCTTTGGCTTTTTTATCCAGTCGCTGTCTCTTTCGCACATTCTTTGATGTGTAAATATTTTCTTTACGTTTCCGCGTAGAGTACACTTTAGTCGTGCCCGTATTGGTTTGATCCGTCCTTCCACTAGACGGTAGCGGCAATTCATAATCCGTTAACAAGCGTACGTGCAATAGAGTATCTATTACCCTTTCACACACATTATACTTTAATGCTTTAACAAATCGCACAATCGCTCGAACAGCATCCAATGAAGATTGTCCCTCGTCATCTTCCCTAAATAACCGTGTTAAAGAGTGTACGCACATGTTAAACTTATCCGTCTTATTAAACTTTAACTGCATTACGATTATACTGATTAAGTCTCCGCGAAAATTAAAATGCGAAACTTTCTCCAATAACACACAAGCACAATGTACTGCTGTAGTTCCTACCCGCGTGTCCAAGCGAGCTAGTTCTATCAAACGTGTAATAAACCTCTTATACGCCATCACAAGTCGGTCTTCATAATCCCGTACTTGTTTAACCTCCTTTGATACCTTCACCTTGCGTTCAGCTTCGCTAAGCTCACGAATTCGATATCCAGGAATTACATCGCGAAATACACTCAACAATGTTAACAGCGCTAAACGTTGTACAGCTTCACAATTTACGCTAGCAAAACGTTCTAACTCCCGAATTTGTCCAATGTTCGCCTCAGAATCTTCTAATATATTTAAGGCAATGTGTGCCAATCGTTCCTTTACCTGTCGAATTCCACCTTCCACCAGTGTATTTATTTTGGCATTAGTTTCACTATCGGCCGTCTCATTATCATTTAATTCCCGAGTTTTTTGATTAGCCTCCACAGCACTCTTTTCATCATCACTACTTGTTTCAATCTGACTTTCCCCTTCCTGGCCCTCATCATTGGGTAAATGTATCCATTCTGATTCCACACGAATAGGTAATTTTTCTCTAACTCCGACTTCTAATTTATTTCGACGCGCTGTTAACTCATACGACTGTTCCGTATCCCAATTTGCCTTGCCAAATGCACCGTGCGTAAATGTAATTTTATCTGCATTCGCCTGTGCCAGCCGACGTTGTGAAAATCTTTTTTTTCTTCGCGATGATAACCCTCGCAGCCCAGCTGTATCCGTCATACTCCTTTTTTCGCTGCGTACTCCCATAACTCACACAAAAACCGCTTTGATATAATTTCAATCAGACCATTCCCCAGTCTTGCCTTGCCCAAATCATTTTGACTTCACAGTCGCTTTGTGGCGCATAAACCACCCGGCCTCAACCTCCCGCACCGCCACTGACTTCCTCGTGGTGGCAGTGCAATTCCTTCCTGGAGGTGGTGGGCATCGTGAAAAATTTGAAGATTCCATTTTGTCGTAACGATACACGATACCTTGGCGACATTTTTCCAAAAAAAGATTACGAAAATTATTAAAATGCGACCTTTAACAGAGGACGAATCACGAGCTGTGTTTACAAAACTCGCTCAGTACACAGGCCGTTCATTGTCCAATTTGATCACTTCCACAGTACCACGCCCTAATGCGTTGCCGGATTCCCATGTTTTTCGTTTACATGGATCGCGCGTGTACTATGTCCGACAATCTATAGCTAATCTAGCAAATAGTGTGTCTCGAGATCGACTTGCTGCCTTGGGAACGTGTTTAGGAAAGCTTACCAAGTCAGGCCGATTTCGTTTACATATAACTGCGTTAGATTTGATTGCACCTCATGCCCGCTACAAAATATGGGTTAAACCCAACGGAGAGATGCCTTATTTATACGGTAGTAACATTGTTAAAGCTCATGTCGGCAGATGGAGTGAAGACTGCCCAATTCACCAAGGTGTACTAGTACTTTCAATGAATGATATGCCCTTAGTAAGTTAAAGCGTGTTGTGTGGAAACTCTTTTAACTCTTCATATTTTGTTGCTAACCAGTGAATGAACATAGGGATTTGGCGTTACTGCCCGCTCAGTCAATGATACCCGTAGCTGTGATCCTACTGCAATTGTTACTTATCGTCAAGCCGATATTGGTGAATACCTCCGAGAGGAAGATACTCTTTTCGTAACGACATAACCAACTGCTCAAACAACCATACAAATTAATCGGTGAAATGTGTGAATTAACCTTTCAAGTTAACGTGTAAAATGAGTTCGTCCAAATTAATAGTGATGTTACACTTTACCATACGAATTCTGCATGAGTCATAGTTTCCCTTGTCTTATCATGATCGTGTTTTGCCCATGGAAATGGACGGGCGTTCCAAGATCGAGCGAATCGTCGCGCTTCAGATAAATCATTGAACACTACTTTCCAGCGCGGAGACGGATCCCATGGCTTACGGCCTATATCGTATGGTCCAAGTTTGTCAAAGCGTGGGAATTTGGTTGGTGAGGAAGAAAACTCCGGTGAATTACTATGAGGTTTAGCATTGCGATTAGCCGCATTCTGTAAAACGGGCAAAATCGGTTGGGAAATTATAGTATCGGGTAAAGCGTAAAAGCATCGTTGAACTGGATCTACAATAGATGAAACCTTCCAGCGTAAATTTCGCGCACGACCCTGCATATCTATAGCACGCACTATTTGCCAAATTGAGGGTTGCCGACCCGTAAACCACGTTAAAACGCAATGGTATTGTACGTTAGAAGAATTTGGAGTTTTCTCGTTAATCTGGGTACGGAAATTTATAGTTTTGGACAATGGTGAACTAGGCCTGAGGTAATGAGTTGTATAAGCGCGTGTAGCCAAAATGCCACCGCAACTTAAAATTTCGCGATAAGGTAAAGTTGACGGATTGATATAATGAATAGAGAGTGACTTAGAAGGAGGGGTGAGGGTAAAGTTTTTTAAAGAATCAGACATATCAGCGCCACGCGACAGATTCGAAACGTTCGGCATTTGATTGGGTGGCAGGGAGTTAATTTTATGTAAAGCCCGGGCTCGTTCAATGAAAGCAATTGAATCACGAGTTGTACTGAAAATTAGCAAATAATCACCAGTACGTTGTAGAGTTCTGAAATCTCGGAGTGCAACGACAGTCTCGCATCGACCAGCAGCAGGCCACGGTAAATGTTTACCGTGCTGGTAACATCGTGTAAAGTCGATTTTTTCAAGAGTCGGGCTACAGCCGCTTATCATTAGAACCGTACTGGACTTTACTAAAGCATGACTTGAGAATTTTCGGGTTAGCATGAACGCGTATACACCAAAGGCCGGAGCACGAGATAGAAAGCGTTGGCGTAAAAGAAAAGAAAACGTGACACAAGCCCGTAAAGAATCGGTGATAATTAGCATGCCAGGGCGTTCAATTGTACATAAATAATACATGAAAGTCCACACAAATAAAACAATTAAAAATTTAACGTATTGAATGGTGAAAATAAGGTTTCGAAGCACATTTTGAGATCGCTGCACAACGTCAAAGTCAATGTGCAGCACAGCCATATCAGTGGCTGTGATAGTTGTGGCGAAGGAAAGATGCTCGAAGAGGAAAAGGAAGGGAATTGAAGATGGATAAAGAAAGAGTTTGAAATTGGTGATTGGTTGTTTGGAATGGTCAATCATTAATTTTCCGATGCTTGTTGCGAAGCAGCTTTGGCACGAAGATTGTTCATTTTTCTGACGCGATGTTTAAAATCAAGGTATTCACATTTTTCGTAGGCATGTCTTTCATTCTAGTGAGGTTTAGCAGAAAGTACAAATATGCATTAACAAGACATGACTGGAGAGAAGATGATTAAAAGTAGTAGCTAACCTGGCATTTCCAAGGTAAATAGTATTCTCTGAAGCGACATTCGTTCAGAGGTACGAGCAAGGAAGCGCAACTATCACGATACGCGAGGGGGACCCGAGCGCGGGACATTTCCTCTCGTGTCATTGCTAAAGTATTAATTTATAAATCTGGGGTTAGCCACTAAGCGTAATAGCCATGACACGATGATGACATTGAGAAGTTTAAAAATGAGAGGGGAGAATTAAGTTTAATGCAGTTTAGATGAACAACGCCAAACGCAGAAACTTACGCTTTGGAAATTTTGTAGAGCTACTTTCATTATCAGATTGGTGAACCATAATGGAAATGTTAATGAATAGAGAATAATTTAGTGTAGAAAGAAATGAAAGTCTTGATGGACTTGAAGGTAATATCAAATTATACACAGATGCACAAACGTATACAGCTAGAGATACAAAGGAACAAGCAAGCACACATACACACACAAGCACCCTGCATAAGAGATTATTCACGAGTCAAATCGATTAAACCAAATGCCAAAAACCTTAATTCGTGCAGAAAACTTCAACTTCACACAATACCTCGCGTACGCGCAAGCCGAAACTCAGCGGCGCATCGCCGAAAATAGAGGGGCACGTGATCACAGAGATAAAATGGAACATTGGAAGAGAATGCTTTGCAAGAATTTCTGGGTAAAGGACTTGTGGATGGTTTTAAAGGGCAAAATAAATGAAATGTTGGATTTAGGCGAAGATTTAATTCCAATACAACCGTTGAAGGTAGCTGGGGTGACAGATTTGACGTTCGAAGGTCGGCTAGATCCGCCACTACAGCTATATGAAGATGTACGGGGTGGATGCGGTGGGCAAGTTTGGCCGGCAGGAGAGGTATTGGCAGGATATCTCTTGGATAATTCGGAGTTAATAGTTGGAAAAAGAATGTAAGATACAAATATTGACATTAACGGGGTGTGAGTTGAATGCAGTTGGACACTTTATCTACGGAAGGGAAGACAGTAGTTAACGGATTAAATAGCTTAGAGATCGGAGCAGGAATCGGGGCCGTGGGGTAGGTTAATAACAGTAAGAAGAGTCAGTAGTTAAATTGAAAGAGAAGCAAGAATTTCAGGTTTGTTATTTAACGATCAAATGATGCTTCGTATAGGTTAGCATTAGCGATGAAACTAAAGGGAAGATTGTCGCATATCACCATTACGGACCAAGAGGTCATGGTACCGTTGATGGAAAAGAATGTTCAGTTGAACGGTTTACAAGATTTTGTTACAGTATCAACATTGAACTGGGGCGAGAAATCTTCTTTCACGGATCACAATACACCAGAAATCATTCTAGCGGCAGATTGTGTATACTTTGAGCCGGCATTTCCCAAGTTACTTTTAACCCTAAGGGAACTAGTACAAGGGAATTGCGTATGTTTTTTTGCGTTTAAGAAGCGACGGAGAGCTGATCGGTTATTTTATACGAAAAAATTGTGTAAAATGTTCGATGTAGTAAAGTTAACGGAAGAAAATGGTAAAAATGAACGATCAGGTGTTTATATGTGCGTATGTCAATATAAATTGTTATCAACCGGTTAAATGCCTTGCTGAGCATTCTAAACGGATGATAGCAGACGAAACATTTTTGATACATTGAGGCACTAATACATTCACAGGCTTCGAATCAGCGAGTTGAAAAAACAATCGATGTAAATGTAGTGAAATGTTAGGCTAAATATCAATTTAAGAATTTGGATAAGGCAATGATTTAATAAATCTATCAAAACATAAAAATTTCAACACTCTCTTCATTTCTATTACTTTTCAAAAAGACTTCAGCCAAAGTGTGCACGAAGCAAACTAGAAATAACCTCTAAATTTCCAAAAATCTGCCCGACGCGTACGCGGCATTTCACGATCTGCGCCACACACGCGCCACAGATGACGGAACGGAAAAAGATATTGTCCGGGGGGTGGGCTCAGCCCCTTTAGAGGGAGCGAGAGGCGAGAGACGGAAGGGTAGGAAACGGGAAGAAGAAATAATTTTGATTCATCAAGATATCGTCGTGGGATATTCTAGTTTGTTTAGTATAAATTTTCGAAAGATTTATCAAGAGGAATATTTTTTGGGAAGTTGAAAAAGTTATAAATAGAAAGGGCCTATATGAACACATTCGGATACGATTAGATTGACAGATTTATCGAGTTAGCCTTGCGCGATAATCCTATAGATTGTACAATTAAGCGATTAATTGGTTGGGGAGCTGATTGATTTTATGATATTTTAAGGGATTAATTGGATGATCGAATGATCAATCGTACATTTTTCCCGATAATTTTACCGGCATCAAGAAGCCTTTACCATCGACAGCCGCATCGACGGGTTTGAAAAAAGGACGGAAGAATCTATCCATAATTTTACCCTGTCAGACTTGGTGTTTAACTACTTCGTGAAATGTCACCGCAAGCGGCGACCCAAATCTATTCAGCTATTTACAGCAATGTATGCAACAAATTTGCCGGGTCAGCAAGCGTGCGAATAAGCAAGCCGTTAACCCTTCGTGATATGTGAAAAATGCTAAAACTTGCCTACATTCAGGTGCCAGTTTACGAGTTTACCGTTGAAAATAACCATGTTATGCGCCGACGAGCTGATGATTGGATTAATGCAACCCATATCTTAAAAGTCGCCGATTATGATAAACCTGCGCGAACTCGTATCCTTGAACGTGACGTTCAGAAGGGTGTTCACGAAAAAGTTCAGGGCGGTTACGGCAAGTATCAAGGTACGGTTTTAAAGCATTGATTCACTCATCAAATTTTCAAAGCATTTGAACCTTTTATTCGTGAATGTGTACCGTGTTAAACATGTTAATTCAAACCATAACCTCACAAAATTCTTGTCAACGTTGCTTACACGGAATTTTACTTTTAACATTTAGGCACTTGGATTCCTTTGTCTGAAGGACGTATATTAGCCGAAAGAAACGGTGTGTTGGAAAAATTGTTACCCATATTTGAATATCAACCTGGTGGCCAAAGTCCACCCCCTGCTCCAAAACACTTGATAGCTGCATCAGGAAGAACCAAGAGTAACAAGTCTGCTGCCGCTAAGAAAGCCGCAGCAGCAGCAGCTGCCGCTGCCGCCGCCGCCGCCGCTGCCGCTACAGCCTCTGCTGCGGCAGTATCTACTTCCGCTAGCGTATTAGCAGAATCACCCATCATTGATAGCACTCTAATAAGTGGGGGAAGTGTGAGAGATAGAGATACCGCTTCAACGTACGATGATGAAAACGTTAACGATTCATTGCCAAACTTACCGGATACCACTCCTGCGGAAAATGCCGGTACAAGTGGAACATGTTCTGGACGCGGTCGAAAGAGAAAACGAACCATTGATCATGTCCCCTTTCAAGCCCAACAGCATCAAATTTGGGCAGATCAATTACTAGATTATTTCATGCTTCTAGAATCCGATGACAGATTTCCAGCGCCGCCAGAACCCCCCAGTGGAATTGACTTGGATTTACCAATTGACGAGAAAGGTCATTCAGCACTACACTGGGCCGCGGCTATGGGAGACCTAGAAGTGGTAACCGGTTTGATTAATCGAGGTGCCAAAATTGACTGTCTATCGAACAATTTGGAAACACCGTTAATGCGGGCAGTAATGTTCACAAACAACTATGATAAAAACATTATGCCAGCATTGGTCCGAATCTTTGTCTCAACGGTATCGCGAGCCGATTGGTTTGGATCGACCGTGTTCCACCACATCGCTGCAACGACGAGTAGCAAGAACAAGTACTTATCGGCACGATATTACCTTGATAGTGTGCTCGATGTTTTAGCTGAAACGTGTCAAGCTAACCAAATAACAAGATTACTGAATATGCAGGACCAAAACGGCGATACCGCTGTGTTACTGGCTGCAAGAAATGGAGCACGGAAATGCGTTCGATCCTTCATGAACCACAACGCTTCTCTAAGTATTCCCAATAACTATGGTGAAACTGCCGAAGATCTTGTTCGAGATTTATATGCGAGAAGATTAAACCGGAGTATTCGACAAACATCTTCACCTTTCGCTACGGAATCTCGAACCAATGGTGACGATGATGACGACGATGATGATGATGATGATGAAGATGAGACATTTACCATGGACCATTCACCTCCGTTCAACTCACAGCAACAACAGCAGCAGCAACCAAAACAGCAGAAACAGCACCACCATCATGCACAATCGAACACAAATTTGCAGCAACCGACGCAGCAGCATCAGCACAACAGTGTTCATTCATCCCCGCCCTATCGATCAGAAACAGCTAATACACTAATGCAGAAGATAGCTCCATCAATTTTTGCTAAATGCGAAGAATTGGCTTCTGCGTACGATGCAGAGCTAACGGAAAAGGAAACTGAGTTAGCTGAGGCAGAAAGTGTCGCAAAGAAGCGGGAGGCACAGCTTGATGAAATTAAGTTTCAACTATCCGAACTGGAAGCCTTTTCTGATTTTGAGGAATCAAATAAAGCTCAAACCTTAGAGCTACAAAAGTTGATCTATGAAAGTGAAGTTTTATCAGAGCTTGAGCAGTGTGTACAGTTAAAAAGATTATGGCATGAAGAGATTCAGGCTGCTGCCGCAGCTGATGCAACGGCTACATCGTCAGCTTCATCGACATCTTCATCGACCTCATCATCATCGGGACTTGGATCCGGCTCGTCTTCATCATCGGAATCCTTATTGTTAGATCAAATGATCAACTGCCCGATTAATGAAGCGCCAATTACCACGGAGAACCATTTGCTGTCTGCTCAAAAATCAAATACTCAAGAAGCCATGGAAAAACTCGACCTTGCTATGGCCATTATCCTTGCGCAGGACCAACGAAGGGATTTAATTAAAGAAATTATTCAAAACCTTGGTGTAGCCGGCGTAAGTGAGCGCCAGAGCGAGTATAAACGACTTATTACCGGTGCTTTACATATTAAAGAAAACGACGTTGAAACCATGCTTCCTGATATTCTTGCTGAGCTGGAAGACGCTTCTGAACGGAAAAAGTTCGACGTCAGTTCCTATTAACCGGCTTCCACTGTTGTCTTGCTCCCGGCATAAAAACTCTTGCCTTTTGACGCGTTAATTCTCATTTTGTTTCGCTCGCAATTGGTAGTCCTTCCGTCACACCGATTAGTCTTCATCGTGGGTGCACATGTTCCAATTGCCGACCAGCGAAGCCCGTCACCTTGACTCCAATCCCAAATCACATTTAAACGCTTTTTGTTCAATTTTCCTAAGTCGTGGACTTCGTGCGGCTTCTTTACCTAAATTACCCACCGGCATTATAGTTAACATCATTTTAGCCGTTTCTCCTGGCACACAAATCTTTAGGGCTATCATCCATCACCCTTTTGATATTCCATTGCTTCCATCATAGACTTCGCCTTTTAATATCTTCGATAACTGTAATGTGTAAATCAATGTTAAATCATCATCTTAAACTTTTTTTTCCTGTGCTTTGGGTATCAAAAGATTGATTCATCTCACACCGTCTTGTTTAGTTTACCTTGCAGCCACTCTTTCTCAGCAAACACATCTCCCGTCCCGAGCACACATGTAACGTCCACTTTTTCCCCTCTTTGGAGGCGTTCAATAGTCTCCCGAAGTTCATGGATACGGGCTTGAGTACGACGCGATGTATCTTCAATTTCATGTTTTAAACCAATGGTTTTGATCGCTAGCGAACCTGTGAATATAGGCATCCCAATCCAAAACATACAATTCATACACTGCTGATATTGTGAATCTTCACCTTGCCAACTATAGTTACGAGCCTCATGACTCAGTATATTATATTTTGAAAAATCTTTCCATTTTACCCGTTTACTCAAACTAAATATGCCGGGTACTCGACACATTCCAATTCTCGATATCTTCATTACAAGCTTCTGTGCGCACACTTTTATTGCAATGAATCAAACCTTCAAATTTATAAACCCTATAATTGGTAACCAATCACTTAACAAATAAATTTAACCTCCCACAAAAAAACTCCCCCTTCAGATTTCAAAAAATTTCGTCCAAATATTTTTAACAATGCACAAAATCTCTTCACGGTCTGAAAAATCCTTGCACCACGCGCTTTTGTACTCACCCTTCTACACTGCCCCGGCACATAAATGATCCGCTGCGAGTCGTTTCGGAAAAATATTTTTGCGGGTCGGGAGTATCGCCCCTACGGCCCGTAGAATGTGGGTTTAAGGCGGGAAGATTAAAGATTGAGTTATAGTTGGTAATTGATGTATTGCACGTAGTTAAGTTAAACAGTTTAACGTTCTGAATTATACAGGCTATTCCTGCTATAATTTCCCATATGATAGTGCATCAGCAATTTCTCTGATACGTTCGCTGGATGATCCAAGTGGATTATCCGTTGATTGGCGTCCAATGAATAAAGCTGGATTGCGATTGTATCGCTTGAGGAGATTTAACGCGCTATCTGGAGATGATAAATTCCATTCATCCCACATATTTGGATTCTCATCAGTGCCAAATACCCGGTCTATCGTAGCTCTAACTTGTTCTTCCGTCACCATGGAATTGAGTGCATTAATGTATAAAATTTTCACCAACTCATACGCTCTCGCTATACGCTTAAGTTCATGTATACGATACCGTTCACGCGCTTTTTTAAGTAAACTTTCATTATACTTCCATGATCTAAGCACTTGTTTTTTCAGGAATTCCTTAACGTTGGAAGGCTCGCTGGGTCGTGTATACTTTTCATCGGCTCGTTCTGGTGCATAAAGAAGAGCTTCCCGACGGCGTTGTCCACGTATACGCGAGCGTTTTTGCTTTCGCGCCTTAATTCTCTGCCGTACATAAAGTTCCAGTAAACCTTCCCGTAAATTTTGTCTGCGCATTTGTGCTAAATGTTGCTTACGCGCTGCAACGTTATCATGTGCATCTTGATTTGAATTGACTTTCTCAACTAACTTTGAATCCGGTTCACGTGTCCGCAACGCCAGCATTAACGGTGATATCCATCTCGAACGATCTTCTCCTCGAAATACATTTCGTGGTACTGGTAGTGTACCTTTTACTTTATGACGTGTACGTCGTAAACGCGCTTCCTGTTTCGTCGGTTGAGGTCCGTAATATTGGGGCGGTAATGGTACTTCTATATATCGCGGTGACTCCGGTGATATTGAATCAAAGTCAATCGTTTCCGTATTCTTTGAATTTGATGCTCGCGTTGGAAATTGTGAGAACAATCGACCGTTCCCAATTTTTGAATACTCAATTCCTCTGATTTTTCCAATGTATCTAACCCCACCCCTCCATCCTCCTGTTCTTATTATCATCATATTCTTCAACTTCCACACACTTATCATCTCTCCCAAACGTTAGCTCTCCAAACAAATCATTCTTAACATTGAAGTCAAAATAACCCATCCTACGTCCCACCAAACGCGAACTTATCAGCCTCTCTCAGTCTACATATCATGTGACCTGCGTGTTCCACATCACATGACTGCTCAATGTGTAATGACTCGAATGGGTGTGACTTTTTAGAGAATGTGGAATGGAGTGTATGAAGTGTTGGAGATTCGTATACATGTGGTATTAGGATATTTTGATGTTCATAAATTTAATTAACATTTGTGTAAAAATTTGAAAAATGTCTTGATTGAGGGCTTTTGTGGTAGGAAATTGTACATTAAAATTTATTCGGGAAATGTGAGGTTCAGTGTAATATTATACTGTAGAATTCTTCTATACTTTTTACTTAAATGTAATGGTGTAACCATTGATAATACCGTTCATGAACTCATTTGCCTGTTAATTATCAAAAATATTATAATTTCCACCAAAATAATCTCCATATTTTAGTTGGCTTCGTTGATCTAATATGTAATTGTTAGATCTGCATATACCATTATCACAAATATCCTTATACATACCAAATTAAGTAAAATATTTCACATTGTAACTTTTATATGGGTATCACAATAGTCATTAAATATTTCTGATACCCTTAAACCCCATTAATCAATGTACAACTAATTCAACCTCTCATCGTCGTTGAACTTCCAAATATCCTTCCCTCGTCCCTTAACCCATCGTCTTGCCGCTCATGGCACGTGACGGGTTGTCTATATCACGTGCATGTCTGAATTTGTGCTGAAAACGACAATCGTTTAAGGGAAGATTTGACGAAATTTTCACGATGTTGGCCAGTTTGTTACACAATTAGTTTCATAAAATTTTGGCTTGTTTTCACAATTTGTTGTTGGGAATTTTTACTGCAAGTAAAAATTTTTAAAGTATTATATATTTTGTAAATACACTACTAAAAACATTACACATCCCTTCTCCTGACCGTAATTATGCTTTTTTAGCATCTAAATGATGTCTCAATCTACTGCCTCTGATACTCCATCGCTTCAAATATTTCAACAGTTTCTATCTACCTCAAAATCTTTACTGTCTAATTTGCATCAAACCATTTCTTCTCAATTGGCCAATAGCACATCCCCTTCAACTACTTGTGCGAATTTTTTTTTTCTAATCGGTAACGAATCTTGTGGTAAGTTGTACTTGGATTTACCATGCCTAAAACTTGTCTCAATTACTTACTTTCATACGCCCAATATTTTATAGATTTGGACACTCTCATCTCGTCATTTGTTCTCAGTTATGTCCTCTCGCGATTCTTTACAAATGCTTCACTCTCACTCTCAAAAATAAATTCTCCTACCAAACTGTTATCAAACTACTCATACTATCAACATCTTAAATCTTTAAACCTTCCTGAAAATGTGGATTGTTTAACACCAAATAAGCTAAATTTTCCTGTTTTTATTCCAGTATTGCAAATTTCTAGTAAAGCACTTTCTTTGCGACCTGAATTCGTTCTCGTCCTTAACTGTCTCGGGCTCACTCTAGACGATTTAATTACGTTGGATCACGTACAGTTTCTGTCCGATTTGTCCGAACCAAAATCAGCGTCAACCTCACCAAGTTCAATTACAAAATTAAAATATGCTACGTCATTTATTAAGGTCATCCTTCTCGACCAAAACAAACCCCCACCGACACTCTGCTCTGTTCTAGCCAAATCCGTTGTAGGATGTATAGATCATCACGTAGATGAAAATTTCGTTACTCCTTCTCTAGTTTCTCAAATTGGATCTGTTAATGTTGGCTCGCAAACAATTACAATTTTCTCTCCTGATATTATCAAAGTATGTGGCAGCTGCACAAGTCTTGTTATCGACTGGTCTATAAGTCAACGTCTATGGTCAAGCCGATATACTTCAGAGATTACAGATGCATTGAAAAATAGTTCATCAACTTCCAAATGTGCGCAGTACGATGTCGCATTCTTTTATGATGTTGGAATTGAAGCTCTGCTTGCAAAATTTACGCTTGCTTCTATTGTATCTGATACTGGAAACCTTAAGTCATTATCAAAGACAACTGAGTTAGACTTAAAAATCGCAAACATTTTGAAAAAACGTATTAAACTATGGAATAATTTTCAGGATCCTGCTCGAAAGCAAGATTATGGACTTAGTGAAGATTCTGACATGGTTCTGGCCAATTTGAATGTATTTTTCAGCACCAGGCTTTGCGACTATAAGAAGAAGAATTGGTTTGCAAATATTCAGACCGCCATACAATCCGTATCAGGTTTATCGCTTCGCCAACTCCTATCTCGCGATTACAAATGCTGGCAAGTTCAGCAAGGCACTATTGGCATTGCCAGTATTCCAATATCGATGAACGAAATATTTCATCAAAATTTGCGCGTAGGGTTAAAAAATCAGTCTAGTATGACGGAAAATTCTCTGAATATATTTCTTAGGATACTCGCAGATACGTCTCAGAGTAAACATCTTGATTTATTAGCCATTATGACATCTTATCGAGATTTTGATGATCAGGATAACTTGCCGTTGACCGCAAGTCATGTCATTTCGGAGAATCCATCTAAATGTATACGTCGCCGAGAACTTTTACTCGTTAGTTACTCTCACTTGGGTAAAGATACTATTGGTGTTTTTGAGACATTGGCCGATGATTTCCTGAAACTCGATAAACGTTTATTACCTGGTCAAGATAAAGACAAGGAAAATAAAAATGTTAAAACATGCGCTAATGATTTCTTCGAGATTCGATTTTGGTGTCAGAACAATGTTGATGCCAGCCGAAAGGCTGTCGCCCCAGAATTAAGAAAATCAATGTCGGAAGTTCAAAAGAGTGTTAACTCTACATAGTGAATATTTTCTAGCTGAATATGAGAATATCAATTAAACAAGTTTTACCATTCCTCATACGATACCTTGAATGAAACCTGTAACTTTTGGCTATTGTTAAACATGCAACCGATCCCAAAAATAATCACCAGCTAACCCAATCAAAAGGTCGAAAAATAATAACCAAAAGTTTTATAAATTTCCTATTTAGATCATTTCGAATCGTTTTAGAGCGCATAAGTCCAAAGCCAAATCTCGTGATATGTCACATGATTACCAGAGTCAGACATGTCAGTGTGTGAATTGTGGACTCTGCGATGTGGAGAAGTTTAGGAACACGGTTGAACAGCGAAAAACAATTTTTGAAAATCCAAAATTTGTCCAAATTGAAGATCAGGGAAAAGTTGAACGAATTATGGGAGAAGCAAAGAAAGTGTGTTTAGCGTATTCCGGTAAGGAGTTTTTATAATGGCAAAATTACATTTACCTTGATCACGCACAAAATTTGCAGTCTAACAAGTACTCGGATTTTATAGGAGGGTAAGATCAATTGTACAATTATAATGGATAATTTGTAATTTATTAACCCAATTTCGTCTGAATGGGTTTAACACTAAACAATTACAGGCTAGATACATCGTGCATTTTGCGATGGCTTGTCGGTAATGTCGATCATTTATTTGGGGGAGCCAGGTCTAATAAATTAAACATTTAAACGGGCCAAACTCAATTATAGATGAGGGGTATGAAGTTATCGGATTTTTAGCGAATGTCGGACAAAATGAAAATTGGGAAGCAGTGAAGGAAAAGGCATTGCGGATTGGCGCTAAAAAAATGATTATCCAAGGTATGCTTAGCATACGTTACCATAACAATTTATTTTTCATGTAAACTTGTGCACACAGCTTTAACGTATGTGTGTATTGCAATTGCTAGACCTACGACGGGAATTTATTGAAGATCTTTGCTTCCGAGCTATTCAGTGTAATGCAATCTACGAAGGGCGTTATTTACTCGGCACTAGCCTGGCTCGACCAGTTATTGCTAGAGCACAAATAGCTGTCGCTCAGCGTGAAAATTGTCAGTATGTAAGTCATGGTTGTACGGGCAAAGGAAACGATCAAGTTCGCTTTGAGTTGGCTTTCTACGCCTTACAACCTTCAATAAAAGTTATTGCCCCGTGGAGGGATCCAAACTTCTTCAAGATATTCCAAGGTCGTAGTGATCTACTCGATTACGCATCTAAAAAGGGCATTCCAGTTACCGCTACAAAAGGCAAGCCTTGGAGTATGGACGAAAACATGGCTCACTGTAGCTATGAAGCCGGAATTTTGGAAGACCCGACAATTCCTCCTCCGGATGATATGTGGATTATGACGGATGATCCATTGAAAGTTTCTGTTAAGCCGGATGATGTCCAAATTAAATTTAAAGAGGGGATTCCCGTCAAGGTTATCACATCTGATGGACAGTTCACCGATTCCGTTGATTTATTTCACCAATTGAATCAGTTGGGTAAAAAGCATGGTATCGGAAGAATCGACATTGTGGAGAACCGGTTTATCGGTCTTAAATCTCGTGGGTGTTACGATTCACCCGCTATGACAATTTTACGTTTGGCTCACATGGATTTGGAAGGTCTTACGATGGACGGTCAAGTGCGCTCACTTCGAGATCAATTTGTTACTCACGTATGGAGTACATTGATATATAATGGAATGTACTTTTCACCTGAGCGGGACTTTATCGAGAATTCGCTTGTATATAGTCAAAGATGCGTTAACGGTACAGTTAACCTTCAATGCTACCGAGGTAATGTTTTCATTAAAGGAAGAAAGAGTGAGAGTCATGCATTATACTCGCAAGATGAAGCGTCAATGGATAAACTGGATGATTTTAGCCCGGAGGACACGACTGGATTTATTAACATTCAAGCTATAAGGTATGAATAAAGTTTTGAAATCCATTTAAAAAGTCGAGAATATTTTTACTAATCTACGACGATTGATTAATATAGGCTTAAAAAGCAAGTGTTTTCACCGGCCGAGTAAAGTGAGAATACCTAAACAATAGGCCCCGTATGAGCTTTAAAATAATAGAGTATGAAGCTGTAATTACCGCTAAATTAATAGGTAATATGAATTTTCGTTGTTAGAAACAACCGTTTACTACAATTCAAAACCCCATGGTAACAAAATTTAAACATTTCATGAACAACACGGTTTGTATAACATTAGCTTTCTCATTAACTCCAAAAATATGCCTTTTACTGTAAATCAAATCAAACAATGAAAATTATTTCTACAAAATTGGCATGTGTATTACCTTCCAAATTGTCTCGTTTGCGTAAAATTTTGTACCAAATCCGCTTCATCCATAAATATATGACTAAGTCACGGCAATTCTTGGCAATCGAGAAGCTTGTTCCGTGCATAAATTCACACCGAAAAATCATTCACATTAAGTGGGAACGGTCCATATTTAAAAGTGGATCTCCGTAGGGCTGAAAAAATGTGGCTGAGTGAAAATGGAAAAAAGGTTTTCCGGGGGTGAAGGTGGGAAAGTTGGTGTTGAATTGGGATAGATGGCTGACAAGGGAAATTGGGTTACGAAGACTTATTGTCAAGGAGAAAGTAAGCAACAGGAGGGAATTTACGGGATTTTTCAATTTATAATATGAAGTTAATAGCTTACGAATATGATGTGTTGTATAGGTTTAGCTTAGTTTGATGTGGATAGCTCGGTCGTTTGGTTAGGCAAGGGTGGAACAGTTTAGTTGCCAGACGATATTGACAAGGTGATTTAACTTACTGTTTGGATAATACATCATAAGTATAATTTATTCGTGCGTATAGGTGTGGGCATGAACGCGCTTGAGGAATCGAATTAATTACTTGTTTACAGGTTATATTACCGAGTAATAGAGAAAGGGTAAATTGACTCTGACCATGTCATCGCTTTGCGCATGTCGACTTCAAGAGGAACGGTATGTGTTTGATATATTAATCAAGCCTAAACATTTTTATCACGACAAAGTTTGCGCTATGGTCGCGTGAAACTGAGCACGACAATGAAATAAACTGGTTAAAAGGGCACGAATTAGTGGTCCAATTTGCTTATTTCCACGTATATTCCATTGTATAACGTGAGTGTATCAGGCTAATTTTTCCATTGAACGTTACGCTGCTTATGTGTATGCGAACTACATCGAGTTTCAGAAAACAATGGCGTCGTGACCATCCATTTGGATTTTACGCGAGACCTGTTCGTTTACCTAACGGTGTTCTCGATATTCGACGCTGGGAATGCGGTGTTCCGGGTAAAGAAAAAACACCGTGGGAAGGGGGCCTTTTCAAGTTGGAAGTAAGCTTTCCGGATGGTAAGTAAAAATGTCATCAATATATGCATGTGTTTACGGGGCAAGTTTAATTTGCTTGGATGCTGAGAACAACTTCAGGTTGGCTAATCCTATTAATATGTTTAGAATACCCGACAAAACCTCCAAAATGTTGGTAAACTCAAAACCATACTGGAGTATCTGGATGTATACTTAAGAATTATCCGGCTAATTTAATGTGATATTGTTATAGGTAAATTTGTTCCACCTTTATTCCATCCGAACGTTTATCCTTCGGGAACGGTATGCTTGTCAATTTTAAATGAAGAGGAATCATGGAAACCGGCTATCACGATAAGGGAAATTTTACTGGGAATTCAAGCCTTGTTAAATGAACCAAATCCCGAATCACCCGCTCAGTCAGAAGCGTATAATTTATTCAAACGGGACCAAGCTGCTTATGAAAAGCGTGTTCGTCAGCTTGTCAAAGAGAATCCTGCGCCGTAAATGTTTAAAGTGCATTTACTTTGCAAGTCGTTAACTTAACGTGGGAAAAGTGTAGTTTATGAGTACTGTGTCACATCTTCATTAATCCGGTCCAATTGACCATGGGATTAATACACATACAGTGGATCAGTTATGCTTTTATGCGTCTGCGATGTTTATGAATTTGTGGGATTTTACTTAAGTTCAGAGGACCCTGTATTATTGGCTCCAGACTTTATTAAAATTGCTCATTTTGATTCATTTGACTTAAAATGTATTACAAGTGTATTCGTATTATTGGATACGCATCCAGAATAACTTGTTATTAAAGATTGGCTTTGCGTTATTTCTGTGTCTGTATGTAAGTTGTCAAAATTTATCAATAATTTCCTAATGCACAAGTATACGTTTGAGAGTGTGTATCTATATCTACTGCGACATTACAATCACATTTTACCCGTCAACTTTGATGTAGCCGTGATATACGGTCACATCAAAATATCCATAACTAATCTTTGATACTTATACAGTCACCACGAGTGACACTTAATATGTCATACCGTCAGTCTGTCAGTAGATGTGTTATTGATGATACGCCAGCTCATTGTATAACACCCACGTATCAGATTAAATTTTGTTTGAATTTGACCGCCAAATCTATTGTTATCATGAAAACTTGTCCAATTCTTTAACATTTGCTTGTCCCCGGATAAATCTCGGAAAATCTGCTCTTAACCACGGATCCTGTGATAAGCCGAGTATAATTCGGGGGGCTAAGCGAGTGTAAAAATGAGAGGTTGCTTTATACCGAAAGAACGAAGTAATCGTTATTGCGTGTGCAAGAGTGTTTGACACATGTGAACTTGAAGATGGACGTGGGCATCGATATGAGTGAGTATGCTGGTGCCAGGGCCTACATAAGTGTACGCTTATTTCAACCTCAGTTTCAGGTATCCTTTTCCTCGTATTCTTTGCCAACTTACTGTTTCCATCACTAATCCACGTTCTGTCGTAATACTATCCGACCGTTTCAATACGACTATTCCATCCTTCATTTTCACTCTCAAACTATTACTTTGGCATACGCGTCCACTCATAAATTTTTACTTTTGTCCATACATCAAAATCTGCATTTAATACGCTGTTTGCCACTGAATACCACAGCTAAACTTATCGAACACTCTATTTGGTATCTTGTTTACCACTTTTATATCGCCATCCCTCCCTACTCATCACTTTACCCCTTTACTTTTTATCAATCGCATCTCTTAGTTTCTTTTCACGTTTTGATGCTGTATCGTGTTGTGCTTTACCACATCGCGTCGCGTATCATTTTCCTTCATCCTTCGTTTCTATCCCAATCTATATCAAAATCTCAATCCTGACTCTTTTCATCAAATCATTCAGCCACAAACGCACTCCAGTCACCTGACAAAATCGCCGCACTTGCCTCATCAAGCCGTTACATAAGCGGTCATACTTTATGAGGGGCTACGGTCGGGTTTGTCGACAAAATTTTTCGCACATGAACCAAGCGAAAGAGATAGTTTATAGTTAACTTATAAATATTACGGCAATACTTCACGGTATTTTTCTCTTATAATGATGTTATTCTCTTACAAAAAAATATCTTCTTTATCACCTCCCAAAAATATACGCGTCAAACCTTCTCTATTTCATCCTGCTTCAGCTAGCCTCACAAATTTAGCCACAACATCGCGCACCCAATTTCTTGACTTTCCCACATGATGAGCTGTCATGTGACCTCCAACGATACTCATTTCTTTTACCTTCTTTGGAATGACGATGGACTCTCTTGTTAATGTCAATTCCCGTATAAAATTCTTTCATTTCCACGTACGCTTAAACATTCTTCAATTTATCGAGCGTGTTGGCCTCGAGAAATGTTTTAAGCTTTTAAGTTGAAGCTTCTTGATTAATTTGCTTACATTACAAGTTATTCGCTTTCTTAAACTACACTCAGGAATTTCTTACCAAAGGTGAAAGCCGCCTCAACTTCTTGTCGCTTAACGTGTCTGATAAACTTTGCATTTGTATATGGAATTTAGTTTCCTCAAAACGTTTTACCCTTTTTTCTCGTATGTACTAACTTTGACCTACGGAAATTTTTCTTTTATTTATACATTTTTATATTGAACCACCCTTTTCAGGGTCTGGGAATTGTGGTATATCAAACGTTAATCATTTCACAGCGTGGTGAATATACTCATCTTTTTTGACGTGTATAAACCCTCTACATACAAGGGTTGAGCTTGAAGATTTTACGAGCGCATCCCCTTACTCGTTTATCGAGCTTAAAAATTCATCACGTTTCATCATCACCATGTCTAATTCTGCCGATACTTCCAGCGCAACGTGTGTTAATTCTAGCAAAGCAAATCGAAGGTCAACCAGCAACAATTTAAACCACACGTCCAGCAACGGAATCAGAACTAAAAATGGCGTTGCTAACCATCATGAGATCAACCCTTCACTACCTGTTGCCGTAAGTACCCAAAATTTTTGTCTTCTGGCAAAACCATTTTTAAATCATCACGGACACTTACTTAACTATATATTATATTGTATATCAGATCGATTGGTCAAAACAAGATGCGGACCTTTTACGAAGATATAGATCAACTTACCGGTTACTCGTTCCAGTTTGCTTCTCAAGTCCTTCTACACAAATTCAGCTGTCCGTTAGTCGGTACGGGC
Organism: Herpomyces periplanetae; assembly: GCA_009733715.1. Classification (NCBI taxonomy): domain Eukaryota; kingdom Fungi; phylum Ascomycota; class Laboulbeniomycetes; order Herpomycetales; family Herpomycetaceae; genus Herpomyces; species Herpomyces periplanetae. The sequence goes on along the minus strand of WMKJ01000023.1, from coordinate 72,945 downwards.
GCTTATCTCAAACCATGCTTTACTCTTCACGAAACCGCAGTAGCCTTTTTCAAAACTCAAATTTCGATTCATGCGATAAATATTCGTCTCAGAGTGGCCGATTTGGTGCTGCCACAAATTTTACTCGAGCCTCACATCGACCCTTAGTTTCCCAAAAATTTTTAGCCCGCGCAATTAAGCGACACTTTAATGCTTTACCTATCTACGAAATTGACGTTATGGCTGAATTTTTCTTGAAGATTCGTTATTCAAGTATGCAAGAATTTCCGATAAATTTTATAATTTTTGATTAATTTGCTAATGGAATCCCTAATAACTGGTACAGGTAAAGCTCTGAAGCTGTATGTATCTCCCACTCGGCGGAGATAATACTTATGTGGCAGGATAAGCTATTACATTTATACGCGCGCTAATACAAGCAATGCCAGAAGTTCCAGTTTTATGTTATAACCTATGTGAATAGTCATAGGAATGACTTTTTTGGTCGTCGTCAAAACTACTTACGTGAATTTTTGACCATCGGAACTTTTAATTCACCATTAAATTTTTACTGATTAACCTCGACTTGAAATAGTAAAGTCTAGTGAGTCGATTGATAACGGTTGTGGCGTGATAGTTTAGAAAATTTAACGCGTACGGTGACTGTGATGGATGTGTACTCGAGCTATCGATGTCTTTACTGCGAAAAATATTATACCCTGGCTGATTTCTCATTGCGACATGAAGTGCCGCGACAGTTATTCGATGTTGTGTTTTTTTCTCATATCATTTTATGATAACGGAGGGCCTTTATTTCACGTTCAAGCAAGCTGTTTATTGTATCTGTCTCGTACCATTTTTCACGCCAATATATCGTAACATCCTATACCAAGTCTGATTGTCAGATCCCCCAATCCGTCATTACCCTTCCTACCCCACGTATTGCAATCCATTTATTTTCGTCGACTTTATTCAACATCATACCAATGTCGTGGTAATTTACCTAAAGAGATTTGCTCACTTTTCGTTTATCTACACCCTCCCCGAAATCGGCCGTCGATATCGCCTCCTCGCTAGCACGTGATTCATGCCCGCCGCGTCCACGTGGGATTGTCAATTTAGCAACGGTATGCTTATTACATTGCAAGCATACATGCGATTGAACTCCGTCATGCATAGTTGCCCACGAGCTTTTACCCGACACACGTAATCTCTTCAATATTCATTCCATGCCAAATACCCCTTGCCTATGTAATTCTAGCAGTCGGTTTGGCGGACCGGCTTTACACGTGATCTATCCAAGGGATTAAACTTAATCCGACATATCCGGTGAAAAAGGTTTTGCCGCGTCCGATGGAGGCTAAATGTGATCGCCCATTAGACGCGCGGACGATAAAGTAGACATGGGCGTGAACACGGGCATAGTTGCGCATTGTATTGTGTTAACCTGGTGTTAAATATTTACTTGATTGTACTATTTAAATAAGCGTTTTAATTGGAAAAATTGATGGTAACGATTAAAATTATCACGCTGATTTACGCCTAACATTGACAATTTGTTGTGATTAAAGTTGATTAATTGTGGGAAGAGTTTTGGTGTGACAAAATTATCTGGTTGAAGGTAACAGACTTTACTAACAAGAAATTTATACAAGCTGGATAGCAGTACAAAGGTTGTGTAAGGTGCGAAGTAAGAGAGAGTGTGTGTGTGGATGTACGCGCGTGCGCGTGTGTGAGCAGGCGTGAACGGGTTAGCGAGAAGGCTCAGTCAAGTCTACGTGAACGCGTTTTTATCACGAAAGCGTCGTAGTATATGGTTAACGCAACGCCATGCAGCACATACTAATACAATTTTGGAAAGTCGCGCGGATCACCGGTCCTTGCGTACCGTACCGTGGGGTAAAACTTACGCAGCGACACGCAACATTTAATCGTAGGTACGTGCACTCGTACTCTCACGCGCTTACCTTTTCAATGTCTACGTACGTTAATTGTGCAATTGGTCATGTTAACGATTCACTAGATGGGTTAACGCTTCGCCAAGGTTCCTCTTAAATACACGTGTACGCGTAAGTATTATTGTCATGAAACATGATAAATCTCGTCAAACTTTTAGTGAATGTGCACATATACACATGTTAATTGAGCCATCAGAAATTTCATGCATCAGCGACACGCCCTTCTTTTTCTACGCAAAAAAACCCTTATGATGTTCTTGGTGTATCCCGTGACGCATCCGCCGCTGATATTAAACGGGCATATTACGCGTTAGCAAAAAAGTTTCATCCAGATACGAGTAAAGAGCCCAACGCAAAGGACAAATTTACGGAATGTCAGGCCGCGTACGAAATTTTATCCGACCCCGCTAAAAAAGCCGCGTTCGATAGTCACGGTAACGCTGCACCATTTGGCGCCGAATCCGGTGATTTTACCGCTGGTTCAAATCCCTTCGCCGGTTTTGGCGAGTTCAAATTCAGCTCTAGTGGTACCGGAGGCGCAACTGGATTTGGTGCTGGTGGTGAGATTAACTTTGAAGACTTGTTTGGTGCGTTTACCGGTACTAAACGTGGACGTCGAAATGGCAGAAATACTGCTGGTCATTACGCCAATGAAATCCTTATCGGTGATAACGTGGAATTGAAAATAAATGTATCGCTCAAAGATGCTGCTCATGGTATTCGTAAGGATATTAGTCTAAATACACTGGTAACGTGTGAAACTTGCTCAGGGCTAGGTATGAAGAAGGGTGTTAAGAAAACTAAGTGTACTAGCTGCAATGGAAGCGGCACTCGAGTTCATTGGGTACAGAGCGGTTTCCAAATGGCATCAACGTGTATGGCTTGCGGGGGCAGCGGAGAGGTATTCCCACGAGGAAGCGAATGTCTTGCCTGTGGTGGGGCTGGCGCTATACGAAGGAGGAGAAATTTAAGTTTAGATATCCCTGCTGGCATAGAAGATGGAATGAGGTTGCGAATTCCTGGTGAAGGAGATATGCCGATGTCTGGAGGTCACTTCTCAGCTGGATCGTCACCGCAGCTTAAGGCAGGCGACCTGTTTTTACTAGTACGAGTTGAAACAGATCCACAGTTTGGTCGAGACGGTACGACCCTGATATACAATGTGACAATTCCCGTTACAACTGCCCTACTCGGAGGAGAAGTAACCGTACCGACTTTGGAAAAAAAAACTGTTAATGTGAGAGTTCCACCTGGGACATCAACAGGTGATAATATTAAAATCAGCGGAATGGGATTCCCCCGATTGAAAGCAAGCGAAGGATTTGTGAATAGTATCTTTGGAGATGGGAGTCGCAAGGGCGATCTTAAGGTTCATTTCCGGGTTAGTATGCCACGATCATTAACGAACAATCAGCGGGAGTTACTGGAGAAATTGGCGGATGAAATTGGCGATACGAAAGCGCGCCGAATTCTCAATGTTAACGCGGCAAAGACTACCGGGGGTGAGAAAACGAACGAATTAAAATCGGAAAGCGGAGCAGAAGCATCGTGTCGAGGTGGTTTCTTGAAAGCGGCGTGGAACACGTTGACGTCGGCGGGTAGTTCATCTGGCCCAGTTGCGAATGATTCACCGCAAAATGGTAAATCAGGAAACGAAGATTCGGCTAACTCAACGTCGAATGAGCAGCAGAGTTCGGAAAAAAAAACTAATGGATCATGATTGCGCATCTAAGGGTCATGAAATCGCGAGCATGGCTTTTACTATAAGTGTATATAGATGTGCCACGTTAGGTTAAAATGTACAGGGGAACTAAGTGGATTTCTCGCGATGAAGCTTTTTCCAGTCGGATATGTGCGATTCAACGAGTTTGGTCGCTTGTTCCGGCGTCAAATTACGGCCAATTGCTTCGACAAAATCACCCTCGGGGTCTGGGCGATGCAGTTAGTTTTAAGAATATAACAAGACTTGGAACATGTGACCCACTTACCCATAAGGTAAAAATAAATACTATGGTCAACTAAATAATCCATCCCTGGTTTCACAGTGGGAGGCGTGGAAAAATAAACTCGGTAAGCCCGGCAAACGTTTTTAATGTCTTCATGAGAACCGGTTAGCCCGAGAATACGCGGATGGAACTCCTTTAAGTAGGACTTTAGCACGCTAGGTGTATCGCGAACTGGATCTACCGAGATCATTATGGCCTGTAGCGGAACTTGCGATTCGGGTAATTTGTCGAGAATCACAGATAACTTATCCAATTCGTCAGGGCAGATATCCGGACAGTGTGCAAATCCAAAATAAACCTTTAGTCAATGATTAGTATAACAGGATACACATACGTAATGGGGTGTAGTTTACTGCATACAAGAGTGTGCTTTCCCTTCAACATATCGCTCGTAAAAACCTGGCCATCGTGGTCAATTAAGGAAAAAGGACCACCAACTTTTGGCTTTCCTTCACCTTTGGTATGTTGGGCAATTTTTAAGCGCTGCATACGCTCTTTTTCCGATCTAAAATAATAAATTAAGCCGATTCCAGTTACGGTGAACAATGCCGCAGCTTTCCAAGTAAATGGCTTCGGTAGTGTAATTCATAGTTAGCAAGTAAACATGTTCCAATATGGCACCCAATTCATCAATAAACGCGCCTGCGTACATACACCACGATGAGCACGGGACCGGACCTCTTCCACGGTTCTATGGTTACCGTTTGTTCCGGCATACCTCCGATTTAGTGAAGGATTCAATCTATCAAGTCGCGTCGTTTTTTGCCTTAAAGTATTATCTCTAAACAATTTAACTGACGGGTCAACTAGCCTCGTTAACCTAGCATACCAATAAGGTAGTCTCATTATGGAGCAGAAATTCTGCTTGCACACTCTTAATTCTGTATTGACAAATTCACCACCTAAGTTAAAATGATTTACAAATATATTTTAATAGCACAAAGCAAAAGAAGCTTTAAATAAAAACTGGAAAAAAAAGTTAAAGCATAAAAAAACTTCGTCAATTTCAACCTTGACCCACTACAATCTTGGGGCGGCGCGTCAATCGCCAAGCACCTGTTCTGACGGGGAAACTAGCGTCCGAAGCTCCGTCTATCGGGACCTGGATTATCAATAAACCGCTGTATGCACGTGATCAAATATTCGCGCATTGTCATTTGGAGGGAGAAGTTGTGCGAATTGGTTTGGGCAGAAACAACAAAAAGTCGGAGAGAATTTGGGCTAATGGAATTGAAATAAGATGATTTTAAAAGAAAAGTTGAAGGATTGCGGCTATTACGCTTTAAATTGAAGTATAATGATAACTGGAAAAAATTTAACGACAAAAGAGTCGAGTGAAGGATTATAAACAGGATAAAATGGTAACACACGAATGATAAAAATTTAAAGTTAAATGGCAATGCTAACGAAACAAGCGCAAAATTAGACTTCCTGGACATTCGATCTACCAATGGCATATTCCTCCTTCACAATGATCAAGAGTCCAAGTTCCAGCCAAACCGGCAATTTCTCTTTTAGAATTCGGAACAGGAAACCGGCGTTTAACCAGCGAGGAAATTCGGTCAGAATCCACAGGAGGTGTTGAAAAAAGGGATGATAAATCATCAGTAAAATGTTTAACGTATGTGGATTTGTTCAGGCATCGTAAACCTGTGGAGTCTTCTGGTGTAATGTTACTGGTTTTAACATTGCCCATGGATGGACGGGATGGCAAAGGACTAGAGTTTATGACGGGCTCGATCGTTTCGTCTCGAGCTTGTTTGAGAAAAGGAATTAACATTGAACCACCAGTTCCCCTCAGGCTGTTTGATATGATATTTTCACTAGTTTTATCATTTGTGCTGCTATTGTCATATCTGGCTTGATTATGAAAAAGGTTGTTGACGGACTTTTCAGCAAAAAAGAAGCGCTTAAGCTTATTTGTTAAACTATCACCGACAACATTGCTCTTTTGATTACCAAGAGAATTTTCGGGGTCAATTAACAATGAATTATCGTCGCTAGAGCTGGCATCCGAATTGTCTGAATTCCCAGTACTTTGGTTTACTTGTCCTAGCATATTCATTTGGACCACGCTATATTTTTCTCGACTCTTAACCACAATATATCGGGTTACTAATCGAATATGCTCATCACGCATACGGCATAGAGTTTTGAGACAGGAATCGTAGGCTAGAGAAAGTTCTTTATTGGCTTTCCGAGCTTCGACGAACGATCGGATGTTGGCGATTTGGCTGACACGTTCGAGAAACCTTCTGTGGCCGCCTGGCATATATTTTCTCATTTCCTGTATGAAGCTGTTGGTTATTAAAAATTTGCCATTGGATTCCTTATTTGGAATTGGATTAGCATTCATAGGTTTATCCTTTTTACCAAATCCTGTTGGACGGTGATCGATCCCGAGAACTATGTCAAAGAACTGAATTAGTGAGCTTTGTGCATTACTGCCACCGGAAAATTGCTTATACTCAATCTCACGGCCAGTGCCGCAATCATATTTCACACCATGCGGCAGACCAGCATCGGACATGTTTTTGCTTCCTGCAAGAAATGGTCTAATTCGATGAAAGAAGATGTGACTATTGCAATTTTCGTATGTATATGTGAGAATGGTTGCGATTTCGTCGATGCGCTGTGCAAAAGTCTGCAAGGATGAAGTCACAATGGCTTCCACTGCATCTTCATTCTCATGTATAGCTTGCATTGCCTCGAGCATGAGAGATATCATTGGGCCACCGCGAGCTTCGATTGCCACACTGATTAAGAAGAACCATGATTCGTCGGAGGAACCCGTAAAGGTAAATTGAGTCATTAGGTTCCGTAAATTATCATGCGGTTCATGAGCGAATATGGGTTTCCAATTCCAGAGGACCAGTCCGGCATAGGTTGCGACAGGAGGTAATTCAAGATGATCACAAACGTGCAATAACGGTACTGATATGCTTGGTGGAACGGTATCAACGGGTCGATTTCCGCCCCATATGAGCGAGTGAGCTAGGAAAATTAAGATCACATAGGCTCGTCGCCATTCAGCTTCGGTGCTTAGGAATTCAGTGCTGAGTATGGGTAACTCGCGGATTAGAATATGCTCAAGACGCCTTGATATGATCAATGAGTGTAAATTACTCATGACATTCTCCCAAGGCTCATAATACGCTTGAGTGAGTCGGGCTAAGGGAGGATCACGCGGTAAGAATCCCGTGCGTGGCGAAACATCGAAATCATTCAGGTTAAGGAGATTTTCCTTCGAATAGACTTTAGCTAGCTTGCTCTTCATGTTTAATTTCTTTTAAAGCAGACAAGCGTAGAGGTTTTCATGAAACTTTTTTAAAACTTGAGGATGATATGAGGTTATGGGTCGTTTGCTAATTGAAATACTCTCGTCCGCACACATGTTTAAGGGCCAAATTTTGGAATTTCAGCTTAGCACATGCTTTGAAAAAGTGAAAGAGCATAGGTACTCGATTATTTTACCTTTAATTATAGCCACCTTTGCTGCACCTTTTAACGAATGTCATTTGCCCAAGACAGCTGCTGGTTCTGGGGCTTTGGTTCCAGGGAGCTTGTACCTGCTAGACAAGATCACGAAACCTTGAAAAGTAATAGCGAAATGTATAGGTGCACTCATGCACACACTCTTTCTTTTTCTCTTTCACTTTCACACGTTCTTTCACATTCCCAAACTCACACACGACTAAAAGCTGAGGTTGATATGATACTTGAGTTCGTTCACACATGCACCCACGCACCCACACCCAAACTTAATCACGACACAAGCAGATTATATTACCAATTTATAACACCATGAAACGTAGCATGCCATACCTGATATCTCATCCCGAGTTAATTTTTTCTAACCAACTTGGTTGTAGCGGAGAGACCGCGCAAAGTGGAACGGGCAGTACCGGAAAATGACGTAAACCTGACGCACTACTAGTAAACAACGTACCAGTTTGACTGAACAAGAACAAGGGTATGGTTACGCATTTGCACGTACACACATACATAAATGTACACATACACACTTTTTACATTTACATACTCTGACCATATACTAACGGATGAACTAACGGGTGGGAATTTCTAAGCCGATGATCATCCAAATGTAAAAATTCCAGCAACAATATGAGTTGGAGTTTAGCAAGTAATTTGGAGTAAACGGTTTGGTTCGCGAGCATTGATTCAAGCGCTTTTTCATCCATTTCCCCTGCATCATCGTCAAAATACATTTTTAAGCCCAAAGCCGAATCGGAACTTCGCATTGACAGCAGGCCCGGACTAACTCTTCTCCTCACAGGACCTCGGTATCCCGGCACCATGGGGCTCGGCTTTCATATTCTGATCACGGCTCAACCCTGAGGTCTTGGCACTTGAGCTGACTGGCATTATAAATTTTTCTTAGCAATACTTCCGTTCCGAAATTTACCAGGTGGTAAGCTTCCGAGACCAACATCTCCGAAATAGAGCTGTGCCACACACTCTCGGAGATGCCGAGATCGGGCCGAACGCTAGAACTTTTCCGATGCGAGTTTTATAAGAAATTTCGCTTTTTCAAGATAAATGAACTTTTACCATACTTAGGCTCTATTAAAATTACATTTATTTCCAAGTTATCCTTTTAAAATATATTTATGTTTACTTATACTTATTTCTTTATCTGCTGTACACCTTGTGCTCCCTAATTTTCACAAGTTTTATCCACATATACACTTGCACTACGTATATTCATACTTATATTCTACGTTAACTTCACAACACGTCGCCTATCCTTACTTAGGTTTATTAGATTAGAATATACTATTCGTTGATGTTACTGAAGTGTAACTGGCCTATCCCTTCACATACTTTGTACTAATCTACTACTAGATTTTTACAAAATTTTACCTGCCTCACTTCACCGTGGCTATTTCTTCCCGGCAACTTTACTGGAATGACTTAGTTGATTTCGTACACTTAACATTACGTTTTGAACATTAGTGAAAAATATTACTTAGCTTTTATTAACATTACTCCTACTAAAAGCAATAATACATCATCGTCATAATACGGCCTTGATCATGTCTGATAAGTTCTCTAAACCTCAAAGTCCTCCTCCTTCTTACTTTGCTCCCCAGCATCATACTGGACATCCATTCAATCCTAATGCTACGGGATATAATGTCCCGGGCAATAGCGCTAATGGCTATTATAATGCTCAGCCATCTGCTCCCTATATGAATTATCCGACTCCCGGGCAAATGCCACCTCAAGGCTATTTCCAACATCCTCAGGCTAACCAAAATTATTACGCAGCTGGACAAAATGGTGGTAGTAGTGGCCTCGGGAGTAGTGCCATGATGGGCGCCTGTGCAGGTCTGTGCGCGGGGCTCTGTTGCCTTGATATGTGCTTATTTTGACCATTTGTGATCGTACTATCGAGCATCATTATACTTTCTTCACTTCAAACCCAAGCTAACGTGCTAAGTTGTCCACATTTGTCCTGTTACTTTACCCTTTTTCCTTCAATCCTTTCCTGTTTCTAACCCTACCAATCCCCGGTTTGTTTTACCATTACTTGCGTGCGTGCATGCACGCATACACGCACACATTCATGCGCATTACCGTAAACTTCTTTCACGAACATCTGCGTTTCGTCAGAATACCCCACGGGTCGTATTCCAATACAACATCTGCCCATGTGTCACAATCATGTAACCACCGAAAACTTTATCGCCTGATCCTAGCAGTTGTGACTTGCTTTTCTTTTCGTGGATGTTGTGTGTATCGTAAACCGCACAACCTTACCAGCATGTGATGGTATTGGCCACTGGACCATGCTGAATTTATTCTAATACGCATGCATACAGCATTCAAATCTGCAGCAAGTTAGCTGACCATGTAAAATATGGCCAAACTAGCCTGTATACATCACCCTCTTTAAAAAAGAAACTTACCAGTTTAAGCGGCGTACGGTGTATGTGCGGTGTAAAGTTTAGCATAGCTCGAGACTTATTCGTTGAACATTGCAAGCGGCGAAACGCCTCAAGAACATGAGATGTTTGAACAGGCTCCCGAATTTCTTCCGGCCAATCAAATAAGCCTGGTTCACGCTTCCTTTTCCGCTGTTGTGCTGTCACACCATTTGTCGGGCATGCCACATCTTGCGAACCCTTTGATATATTCAGAGAATCCGCCGAGTTTCCACTGGATAATGTTGCCGTCGGTGTCGGCGGAAAAGTTGGTGAAATACTCCCAGTATCTGTCGTGGTAGTGGTTCCACTCCGTTTGCGAAAGAGATCTTCCAAACGTTTAACGTTCAAAGCTTCCTCTGTTAACGTTTGTACTATCTCAAACGTTAAGAATCCGAGAATATCAATAATATCATCATTTGGTTTGCTATCTGTATACATGGCAAATCCTGCCCATTCTCGAAACCGTTTGCCCTTGCGGAACGTGAAAGATGCTTGTCGACATTCAGACCAGTGCATGTAATCTTCACGCGACATATTCTTAGTACGCTCATCCGCACTTTTAAGGCGCTGTAGCGTAGCCAAGTTCATTTCCTCCTCTTCCTCTTCCTCTTCTTCGTCATCGCGAGGCGGTACGGTTTCATTGAAGAAACTCGCAACATCCCATACTAGGTCAACCCGAGCTTTCTTGTTTCGCTTTAATTCAGTGGGACCAGCAATGCCTGCGCCTAAGGCTTCATCACCTGCTGCTATATCTCCGGCATCTGTGCCCGCTTTATCATCCGATGAGTCCTTGACATTTTTACGCACGTCCTTCCATTGAAGAAAGTGACGTAACCGTGATAATTTAGCCTTATCATGTCTAATTAACATCATTAAGTCGTCCGGTGCAATAGATTTACTACCCCGACGGGTTGCTAAACTGGAGCATTCTCGTAGCATTTCCTGAACTTGTTGCTGAACGATGTGTTCGATTAACGTTGTAGTTTCTGCCGCTGGCTCCGCTGTTTCACCTGATACAAACATCATCTGAATACAACAATGCTCATCAGCCTATTCTCGCAATAAATCTTCAACTTACGTTATGCGCAGCTACACTTCTTCATAGTATACAGATAAACTCTGGTCGAGTTATGCTAAACCATGTATACCAGAAATATTTAAACATTTTCTTTTCCATCCACGTAGGCAACATATAAATTTATTCATTTCATACTCTTCGTTCACTTTAACAATCTGGGGCATTATCACATACCTGCTGAATTTCGGTTTTGTATTTGGGAACTCTGTCCCCTGCCAACAATGTACTCATCGTGTACGTAAATGTATGTATATTTGTCAATATCGAGACAAATCTGCCTGTGTATGCAAATCCTTACTCTTACTATTACATCGATAAGTAAACCCTTCGTTTAAACTCTTTACTTTCACTTGAAAGACAACACAAGTAAACTTTTCGTCACTCACTTGAATTTAACCTCTGAAAAGTTTGTGTACCGCCAAAAGCTTTATTTCCAATATGAGAGAAAATCAATGTCACAGCCACAGCACGTGATTGTTCTATGTGGCGCAGTCATCTCTTTTACGATAAACATCATTTTTTTTCGCTTAAAGATGCGCAGGAAAAGTTTTGGCTAATTTACAATATTCTTTACCCAAAATTTATTTCAGTAATAATTGTGTGTTATTCAACTGAATATTAATAGTGGCATAATGCTTTATTTAATTGGACTAGGATTAGGGGATGAAAAAGATATAACTGTTCGAGGTTTAGAAATAGTACGACAGTGTTCCAAAGTTTACCTCGAAGGGTATACAGCACAGTTAAATCGTACAACAAAACACGAACTGGTAGGCAAATCTCATTGATTGTGATTTTATTGTTTTAAACTTGGTATAAATTAGCGCATATTCTGAATGCTAGGAAACGGGCTAACGAGTACGGTTAGCATTTAGGAGTCATTTTACCAATGTCAAATTCACGGGTTATCCCGTGAACATATGGAATCGGGGTGCGATAGTATACTACAAATGGCAGCTAAGTTAGATGTGGCCGTACTTGTAGTAGGTGATCCATTAAATGCGACTACCCACCATGATATACTTTTACGTGCACGCGAAATTAATGTGCCCACTCGATGTATCGGGAATGCATCAATTGTTACAGCAGTAGCTTCGACGGGTTTACATGTGTACAAATTTGGACAAATTATATCGTTGGTGTTTTTTCATCCTGGGGCATCAAAACCAACAAGTTTCTACGATCGTTTAAACGATAATGCTCGAGCCGGCTTGCATTCACTTATATTACTTGATATACGCATTCGTGAGTTAACATTGTACGGGATGATGCAACGTGAACGTATGCGGAATCGAAGGAACAATGACACAGTTAAATCTATATCTTCAATTTACGAAAGCGATGATACAGACGACACTACAAATTCACAATTATACGAACCACCTCAATATATGTCTGTTAATTGTGCTGCGCGACAACTTTGCGAAGTTGAAGCGGAACGAAACCAAAACATATGTGGACCAGAGACACCTGCTGTCGGTGTAGCACGGCTGGGTACAGTGGACGAACAAATTGTTGCGGGAACTTTAGCGGAACTTATTAATGCTGATCTTGGACCTCCTTTACACAGTTTAATTCTTGTGGGAGCAGACTATCATGACTTGGAACTTCAATTTCTCAAACCATGGGTTTTACCAAATTCAACTTTCATGAAGGAATGTGAAAAGGCTAGATTGGACTTTCGAAACTCTAGGCGAACACAAACAACCAACAATGTTGGTAATTCCGCTCATACATAAAAACAGAAAATTCCACTTGATAAGAGGATATCATACATGGAATAAAGCTGAAGACAATTTAACATTGCATGAACAAATATTAAGCTAAAATTTTAATACAACAGCTTTACACGACATCCATACTATTAACACTCAATGCTAGCCATTCGCAATTGAGGATAAAGTCGTTGTCTCTCTTCGTAGTAACTTGTATAGTTGTTCCAAATGTCTAAAAACATTTGGCGACATATTCTTTGTCGACGGAAAGAATAACTGTCAAGACAATAATGCATAAATTGATTATACTTTTGACGGTTATACCATTGATTTCCATGAGAGAAAATATGATTTCGTTGTGAATCAGTGTAAGAATCTGAACCACTACCGGAACCAGAACCAGAACCCGAACCGCTGTCACTGTCACTTTCTGATCCTGAACCTGAACCTGACCCAGTAGAACTTCCACTGTCACTACCGGAACCTGATCCTGAACCTGTAGTCGAATCAGAATCAACAGTCATATTACTCCAGTCAGAGAAATTTTGCCCAACGTCTGGAATTGTTCTATTTACGCCCGGAAACGGGCTTTCGGAATAATAAATACGATCGTATCGCATATGAAACATGTGTGGACACGAACAAGAACCTTCAATGCCAGCTCCCGAGGCGATTGTCATACAGCGTTGAAAGGAATTATCGCTAATGTTAGAGTCGCTTAAACCACGAACGGTGAGATATTTAACGAGACGACGGCACGAATTTGGTTTCTTCAAACCACGTTTTCCAGCTTGCTTCTCACAATGTTTTTTGGCAAGTTTTCTAGCCTTTGGAGTTAATTTAATGGCATGGGTTTTTGCTTGACGACGAATAAGAACATTTTGAATGCTACGTCGACTGAATTCATGGGGAGCAGAACTCCGCATTAATTGATCCAAATCCCTCATCAAAGAGGTAATGGCGCGTTCCATTAACTCTAACCCACTTCGGGTACCATTGTACAGCTCGTTCATATTTTCTATGCCTTCACCGACAGCTGGCAAGGGAGCAAATTTGCCCTCGTGAACAACATCCTTTAAAGCATCGGTGAAAATTTGGGCCCATTCCTGAGAAGTCGGTGCAGCCAAGGTGGAGGCAGATTTACGATGAGATGCTAAGCTCTCCTTAGCAAAGACCTCACGACCGTAGGAGTATTCGGACGAAGAAGGGTTATTGGTTGGGGCGTCATTGAACAGCAAATACTGACCTACGGCGGAGGCTTCGGGCTGTTGCACACGACTGGCATGCGTATAAGCAGCCAGTATTGTCGGAAGTTCGAAGCTAGTTGTGGTTCCCGCTGCGGATGCAGCAGATATCAAACCAGCAAAGGTTATCACAGTTAAAGAAGTGCGCATAATGATGATCAAGTTAACGATTTAACAGTGAATCGATAAATGTGAGGATGTGATTTTTTTTAAGGTTATCAATTGAATCGAGTCAAGGTAGTAGAGATGTCGGATTGCATGGCATAGAATATTTTGGATGTGGATATACTCTGAATTTATAGACGAATTTACCATCAATTAACCGTAAGGAACTTTTGACCATGCGGTTATTGTACGGCTACTTCGCCCGATTGTTATCGAGATATGTGGTATGCTGAGGCTTTATTGACCAATTAAAACAAAAGTGGAATTTTACACGATACTAAACCTCTGAGAGGATTCCTGATCTGAGTTTTCGTAAGAGAAGATGTTCAAAGTGAAGCAACTACCAATGTTGTTGCCAGGCGATATTGAAATTGACTGTTCATCTTGAAGAAGAAAAAATGTGAACAAAAAGCCTTTTTTTGACGATATCACAATATCAGAGGCAGTCGAATTACCTGATTAGGAAATAATTACTGGATTAGGAAGTATGTTTACGCTGGTGTTAGGGTGGTTTACACTGAAGGAATTTAGACTTGGGGAAATTTGGCATTGTCAAGCCTGGATACGGGTTCAGTCAAGATTACAGTAAGTTTAGCTATGAAGAATGACTTTGCGTGTTTTTGGTAATGGTTAGAGTATGGTGTATGATGATGATATTGGTATATGCTAGATGCTAATGTTGACATTGGTGCAGCTGCTAGTTTGAACTAATCGGAGCATGCATACTTAAACACATACACGATCCGATCATATTTATACTCTATTCTAATACTTATAGTAGGTATTGCATTGTGAAGGATAATAAAAAACGGCATGTTAGTTATTGAAAGGTACAACATGTCGTTGAGCTTGAGAATTCTTTTCATTACCCGGAACTATCGGAGTTTTAGTTGTCTTTGAATTTGCTTCCTCGCGTAATTGATCAGGCAAAGGAATATCAGGCGCAAATGTTTTCGGAACGTCATCCGACTTTGACTTATCAGGCTTTGGGCCAGAAAAATTTGGAGGGTTTTTTCTAGCCCAGTCAATCCAGTCGTTAACAATATCTATAGCATCTTCAAATTCAACTTTACCGGCATCGATAAGCTTGTCGATAAGTTCTCTATTCTTCAAAAAGTCCATGATATTTTTCATATAATTATCATAGAGATCACGCAAAGTTTTATCAGTCTCAGAAGCAATTGACGCAATATCTCGCTTGTTATAGGCATTAGCTTCAGTGCTGGCAGGAGTAACGGCTTTGGAAGCAGCTGGGGTAGATTGGTGGGGAGGATTAGCGCGTGCCCACTCAGTCCAGAGTAACATTCTTCCAAGCAAAGAGCTAACTTGATAAGTTACATCTTGTCGACCTAGACGACTGGCAAGTGAATCATAGAGAGCAGGTTGACCACGAGCTTGTACAATCCATTTGGAGATTTCGGAGAGGGTTTTAGCGTAAGCTTCTTCCCCAGAAGCGGTACCGTCGGCAGGAGTATCCAAATTGTTAAGATGTTGTTTAAGCTCAGTTAATAGAGCATCTTTGACAGGTTCCATTCCACGTCGACCGCGGTAGCTGGTAGAGTCAGCTAAACCTTTGAGAATTGCATTACGAATAATATCGGGATTGGATTCTTTTGAAACATCCAAGTTAATACCGCGTAGTTCATTCCAAGCTCGAGATGCATCAACTGAATCACGCTTGCCAAAAATTTTGGTTATATCTGCCCATTCTGGAACCAAAGCGGAATTAAGGTCCTTTAAACTTTTGACCCATGAGGTAGCTTTGGTAACCATGGAATCAGGAATGTCAACGATTTGACTAGTACCCATGATTTCTCGAAGGAGAGGCTTTAAACTGGGACGAGAATGAATCCAGACAATCCATTCTGTGATGTAGTGAATCGTTGAAATAAAGTCAGTAGAAGCGGTTGTCATGGTATCATTTCCGCGGACACCATGGAGGTTAAGATAGTTTCTTAGGTTATTAGCGAAGGCTGTGGCAATAACATCAGCTTCTTTTTTATCTTCACTGGAAGCAGTTACAGCCGAGCCATCCTGGGAGCGCATGTAACCCTTGAAATTCTCAATTACTTCATCAACGGTGAATTCACCCTTAATATTCTTGGTGAATGTTTCGGCAAAATCACGCTTGAACATTGACGGGCCACTGAAGTTGGGAATAACATCGCGGGACATGGTTAACTCGGCTTCCAAGGGAGCATTTCCATTCCCTCGATCTGCACTTGGCATAGTGTCGATACCATTGAACTCAGCGACAGTTGGGCCAGAGGTAGAAATATCAGCGGCGGTACAAGTGCCCCATAAGGCGATCATGGCGAACGACGCCAAACCAAGGAGTTTGGATTCTACCATATTGATATTGTGTATTCACTATTGGAATTCAGGGACAATGTGGAGGGTGATGGATTATCGTTAGTCTGGTTAATCAAGTGTGTATATGTGTGGGGGGAGGGGAGAGGGTAGAGAAATGATGAAAGGTTTACCGTACCTTAGGTTGATAATAGATGGGTAGTATTTGGTCAATTAACCGAAAATTTTCTCGATGAAGCAGCAGCTTAAGAGTGAAACGAAAACGTTAGAAAGCCAGTGAGAGAAAAAAGTGATGTGCTGATTTTCAAGTTCATGATCAGAGGAATTCAGGTCTGAATTTATAGATTTTACGAGACAAGTATTAATGGCGATGATAGATAGGATGGCGGATTGACATGTAAGCCGTAATTGACTAGCGCTAAGTGAACGATAAAAGGATGCTGTAGTTTCTCCAAAATAATCATAGTAGTTCAATGATGTTAAGTGAGTCGTGAAAGCGACGGTAGGGAAAGGGGATAAAGAGGCGTGAGATGGGTCGAGATAAACGGTTTAAACATGCTGAAACAAGCTTTTGGGCGTGGTGAATGGCGGCGTTTGTGCAAAGTGTATAGCTCCTTATCTTGTGGAACTGGAGTAGTGATGGGATGGTGACGGTTAAAATGGTTTTATGAAGGTTATGGACAGTCTGGAATAGAGGAGAGAATCAATTGAGCAGCGTTTATTCTACGTCAAATGTTAAACACACAACTCAGTGCTGTCCTGAATGAACACCCACTGATAATGATTGGCTGAATTGGCCGTCGCTTAGCGGGGTACGGCAGCGTTTAGTCTACGTGTATACATCCCCCTCTTTAAACTAGTGTAGAACCGGAATATTTGTCCTATGATCAATTTGCTACAAAGAAGGCTCAATTGTACCGTGTGAGATTAATTGAGCTGGTTAAGTGTTAAACTGACGATTAGACAATATTTGTGGTCGTTGTAAAAGGCATGTTTTAGGTTGCCTTTGAAGTGTGTAGACACAACACTTTGTAAATTTTAACATGATGAGGCGACTGTAATTGATACGTAAAGCTTAGAACTTGGGCAATTCTGGGAATGGCCAATATTGATGGAAAACTTGAAGGATTGAACTAAACTTCAGTTTCACTTGATAAATCATTCAGCTAAACTATTGACTGAAAACACTTCACTTGGTTATGATAGATTTATGGTGAACCATGTCAATCGCTGAAACAGGTGTCACCAAACTTAGTTATCGCGCGTCAATTTGCCATCGTAGAGTTACGTTGACGGGGAAGACGTTTTCACCAGGCAACTTAGAGTGGGCGAAGAAAAAGAAATCAGAAGAGAGGGTTGTTGGTTAGATGGAGAATAGTAGATTGCTTGATTGCTTCACAGTTTAAAGGGTATACAAGAATGTTTTTGATAATTACGATGAATGTGATAGGATACCAAAGTAAAGTAGATCAATCCAACTTAAACATTTCTTTGAAAAAACTGCATGTGCACTACCATCATCAGAAGAGCTTTCACGATGCTTTTAACTATTCAAAATTATTCAACCGAATTACATGAGAATTAAATTTGCCCAAGACAGTTCCAGACCAGCTCAAGCATACCCACGCAAAGAAATAGCAAGTGAAAATCCCATCAGATATAAAAGAAAAAGACAGCGAACCAAACTCCGCCATTCATGGTCACCATCACCACATCAATTTGTATGATTCATGATAACAAGATCTCGACTAACAGACTATCTCAGATTAGCACGGCTTCCCCAATCTACCAAATTTTCTGTACGAATATCGCGGAATTGCTGGCTCTCAATTCCTTTTCCGTTACGATCTTTTCTCTCTTCCTCTTTGTACCCATGACCTTGTGCTTTTTTGACAGCCCATTCCAATAACGGTCGAATTACAAGCGTGTACACCCCGATGATCAAACAGATACGCACCAAAGTACGTCCGTCAAGGTTGAACCGCGCTAGTACGCGAGTTATGAGTTTGGAAAAGACTTTATCAAACCTATACACCTGATTACTCCGAGAGCTTCCATTTAAATTCTCCTCATCGTACTGTGACATAAATTCATTGGCGGACTTCATTCGTGCTTCCATCTTGCAGACAATTGCTGTATACGTTAAAACCGACACTTGCTAAACCTTTGCCTCCTCTCCTCTTGACAAAAACTAGGTGGGGGTAGACGAACGAAGAGGACCTTGTACACCTTTCCTTTGGTAGATCATGTACGTGTGCCTGAAAATTTTCGAGATTTCTTAAGTTGATGAACCAATTATTGGTTTCCAGCAAAACTATAGCCTGTAGTGAGGTAGAGTGTACAGTGGGTATAAATGAAGAAAAGAGTGAGTTTCGGACGATTTACACGCGCGTACGCAGAGAGTATGAGAAATTTCGTCCGATTAGTTTGCTCAATTAGTAAAGTAGGGATGTATTTCTCGAGTAAAATTATCGCGCATGTTAAAAACTTTAGGTCGATGGCTCAGGTTAGTAAAAGATGTGGTGGTATTCAAGGGCAGATCAAAATGCATGAACACAAAAATCTGACTAAAATCAAATTTAAAACCCCTTACCCCCCGGGGGGTGAAGCAAAGAGGAAGAAACTCAAACTGACTAGCGGCTTGATCGAAAGGAGTATGGGTGTATGAATGGAAGAAACATTAAAATGAAGAGTTCAAGACATGTATCAAGCTGCCTGTGTAATTAAATTACACTCAAAACCCGGTACACGGGGCATAGCATTTTCAGGTGCCATGAAGGCAGAATGACGCCAGTAAACATGCCAGTTCACGTAAATGCGCTTGTATATACGTACACAAGCCAGCTAGTACGGACGTTTAAATCATGATTAAGACAAAGGCGAAAGAGTTTACACAGACAGAACAAAACCTAGAAGCGGCAAGATGGAGAAGTGTAGCAAGCAATTACTTACAAGTATGTTAAGGATAAAGCAAGCAAAAGTACCTGCAATGATATACCGAGAAAAAGTGAAACTGGCGGTAACGTTGAACTTTCCGAGAGTTGCGCTTGTGAATCAAATGGACTTCCACCACCTGAGCTATTATCGGAATATTTTGATTTTCCACCTGAACCGTTTGCAGATGAAGTTGACGATGCACTAGTGCTGGTAGCCGTGCCTGTGGATGAACTAGGTGAGAGTGGTACTACGACGATCGAACTTGTACCGGAGGAAGCCGTAGTCTTTGTAGTCAATGCAGAGTCTGTGCTAGTTTTGCCTTGAAATTTATTCGATGGTGTAGCCGAAGATGATACTATAGTCGTAGGTGAAAGTGGCACAACGTTAGATGATAAACTATTAACTGAAGAAGCATTTATACCCATTCCATTTGCTGCATTTGTCGTGCTTGCAGACAACTCGGAAGATGTTGTCATGATTTCACCTAGCATGGGTGTGGCAGGAGTTGGTGAAGCCGCAGACGCAGGCGGCGGTGATGGAGACGGCGGTGGCGACGGGGAGGTGGGAGAGGGAGACGGTGGTGATGATGGTTGTGAACCAGCTGGCGGAGGAACGGCAGGATCAGGTTGAATTTTCATGCAGCGTAAGACTTGTAAGCCTTCACCACGCATAAAAAAGCCGATCAAGCTTTCGGAATCGACGTTGTCCGCTGCACAAGCGGTTTGTATGGACGTTTGAATTTGCAATAAGGATTGAATACATTGCTTTGAACATCGCGCTTTGGAGGAGTTTGATGAAAAATCTGAAGGGGAGCACGCGGGTATCTGTTGCATGTATAATTTTTCACATTGCGGACCTAAGGGTTGAGTAACGCGTGGAGTAAAATTGAAAAGTGAAATGGCGGATACGGCGGGTAGAGCGAGTAAGAAGAAAAAGAACATTTTGACGGGTAATGGGAAACAACACCGGGAGAAGTTTTGTCTAGTAAGTAGTGACTATCGTCACTGAAAATATTAGGTGCGTCAGTCTCAGTGGTGGGATTTGATTGTTTTCTTTGCGTTTCCGGATGTGCAAGCGTTGATGGAGATGAAGTAGCGGATGTGTAAATGTCAATGTCAGTGGAGAAAGGTTGGTGTACGCGAGTACGAGTGTGAGTTCGAGCAGGAGCGTGAATATGTGGGATACCAAATTAAGCGGGAGCTATTGTATCGTATTGACAAAAGTATATAGAAAGAAGTGAAAGTCAAAGCGATAGAGGTAAATCCAAGAAGTCAAACTGTGTAGCAAGAGGAGATGGAAAAGGGAAATTAAAAGTGCTACTGCCACTCAATCTGGATCAAAATGTGAGCCCGCCGCATTAGTGGCTGCAAGAATAGGCAGAAATGTTACGAGTGAGGCGAAGGCGACAGCGATTGTGATAGCGAAGACGGCTGTAGTAATTACCATGAGAGTATGAGCAAGAAAGCGAAAGCGAAAGTAGGAGGGTGAGGGAGAGGGAGAGAGAAAGGGTGAGGGTGAGGGTGAGAATGAGAGTTACTAGTAATATTTTCTTTAAACGTTTTATTAGCCTCTAGCCGCTCTGCAGGTGCGAGTACACAAATCATTAATGATAGGTATACTATTAAAGAGGTGGCTTTCACTTCGTCTGCCGTTACTACCACTACGAAAACGACAACCAAGATGACGGTGTGTTACAAAATGGGTTTCAGGAGGAAGGGCAAAAGGAAAAGGAGAAGCGCGGTAAAGATAAAGGAGCGGTATAAGCCTGCGGTGAAAGAAAGGAACGGTAAAGAGGATTAAATCAAAGAGTGATGAAATTTAGAAGATAACTGTAATAATAATAATAATAATCTATTACAGCAACAATTATCAAGACCACAATTAATTTTCTAAAGTAAAAACTTTCTCGTTGAAGCATCACGAAATCGAAATTTTGAGCGTTAAATAACCGAAGGGTAATCACGTGGACATATCGGGGAGAATTGCCAAATTGGGTAATTAGAAGGAAGATGGGACGAGCCATCCTAAAGGGGAAGGTGAACTAGGTACGCCAACTCACCGTAAATTGCACGCCAGAAAAGGAAGGACCAAAGGAAGGGGCTAGGTCTAAATCCGTACAGTCACCTGATGTGGTTTATGAAATCAGCTACGAAGAGGGAAGGTGCCGCTCAGATTCGGTGAGATTGGGCCAAGCGGTACTTCCCAGAGAGGAAGAAGGATGAGACGGGGAGGAGTGGTGAGAGTGGAGGATGAGACGAGACAAGGGAGAAAGGTGAGATGGGAATGGCCGAGCTTTATTTGGGGAGGATTTCTAAAAGGGTATAATTTTGGAAAGGCTCAAACTCAATTGTTCTTTTTGTAATAATTATCTGGATACACTTGTGTACATGTCTGTGTTTGGATCTCTACGTGTGTCAGTATTTTTCTTGTGGGTATCTCATCCACACGCATTTAAAACTTGATGTTAAGGAGCGTCTCTAGAAAATTTCATATAGCCATACGATACGATACACTAATTCTATCATATAGCCCTTAGCAAGCATTACCTTCGAAACCGTTTTAACATCTATATCCTATCCGTCCATTATCGGGTTGACAAATATTTTTCCCATCTTATTATAAATTTAACGCATATATATATACATATATATATTTGTAATAACTTATAGCCGTCTCCCAACACGTCCCGCTACAAAGTTTACAGAGTAGTGTTCATTCATGAACAGCTAGCCTTCGCACGTTAAACGTAAAAGTTCATTATTCCCTATTTACCAAATTAGGTTACATGGATTAACCTAAGCTTGCATGCATTTACACGCGAGAATTATAAATTACACTGCATACGCGCTACAATTACAAATATTAACATTCCAAGTCAAATTATAGCGCATACTGGCCTGGTCTACACTAAACTTACTCCGCCAAAAATATTTCATGCACGTCGGGTCAGCAGAACGTACTAGTCTATCCCATTCCATTTGGTTAATCAAGTCATCACATGTGTTTGCTAATAGTAGCTTTAAGTATAGCCATGCGTTGTTCCGTCTGGTAAAATATGTTACGATATAAGTTAATCTGCTCCCTTACAAGATCAGATCGACTTTTAAGCCCTTGACAAACGTATCCTAACTCTAATTCCATCTCCCTTCGTAAATTGGGTTTACTCATCTTCTTCTCCAAATTTAACTCCTCATATCCCTCAATCAAAGCACAACCTAACCGGCTAGGTATAAATTCAAGAATACCTGAACCCACCCCCGTTGATTTGTCTCCACCTTTCTTCGTCTTCTTACGCGCTACAACATACTCACGTTCACGTATCTTTAGTATATGCTCTGCCATAGTTGCGTCCGTTCCGATTCCATGACTATCCATTAAACCGATTAATTCCGGTTCAGTTAAATATGATGGCCCGACTGTAAACCCTGAGCGCAATTCTAGTACATCCGGTGTAAACTCCTCCCCAACTGTCATCTCGGGTAATTCTTCACTGCTTGATTCCCATTTATCATACTTGTATATGTCCAAATAATTTCTTTCAACCACCCGGAGCCCTGTAGCTATAAACCTCTCTCTTCCACTATCTGTAGCATCAAATCCTCCGCAGGTTATTTCAATTTTTCTTTGTTCACCTATAGCATCGTGGGAACAACACGCTAAAAAGCGTCTTACCACAAATTCATAAATTGTTTTCTCTTCCATCGATAATTTACTTAGTTCGATAAAGTTAACAGGATGAATAGGAGGATGCGCTTTATCATTTCTTTTACCCTTTCGCGGTGAATCATACTTGGACGGTTCATTTAATAAACTTCGAGAATATTCACCCCATATCCTTGAATTCTCCTGTCGTCTGATTAATCCTTTTAAGTCCATACCGGTCTCAAATTGATCGGTTTCCGTACGAGGGTAGCTAATTAAACTTTTCGTGTACAAATCCTCGGCAACTTTCATCACACGTTGACTATCCATGCCCAAAAATTTAGTACCACACTTTTGTAGATCGACCGTCGTAAGTGGTAAGGGCTTCCATTTTCGCCTAACTTTCTTCTCCAGTTTATCAACTTTGGCAGTTTTACCCATACATGATTCATAAATTAATATTGCAGCTAATCGGTCGAACAATTTGCCACGCTTCCACCCAAATTTGACTCGAACTCCCCTAATGAGCAATTCAATGTCAATTCGCCAAAATTCCTCCCGTTGGAATCGTTGTACCTTCCAATATCTATCTACCACTAAACCTAGTGTAGGAAATTGGCACGATCCATAACTGATCACTCGATTATGCAATTTTTCACTGACTGGTTGTAAGTTTAACGTTAACAATCTTGTGAATGATGCTCCGATTCGTAAGTCTAGTTCCATACGTGCGACAACTGCTTCACCCGCTCGTTCGTCAAGTTCTCCGGGATTTTGTGCGGCATGTATAACATGGTTTCTTTCAATATTGTTGAAAATGGCTCGCTTAACGATTATTGAGGGATGCGATTTCCTAGCACAGTCTCGTATTTCTCGCCCAATTTGCTCCCCTTCACGATCACAATCAGTCCAAATAAATAGTACTCTCGAGTATCTTGCTAAACTTTCAATATTCCTAGCTACAGCTCGATATTCATCCTTTACGTAAGTAATTAAGCGCCCGTCAAATAAATCCCCCGGTTTACACGATGTCCATTTACGATATTCTCCGTCAAATTCAAGTTCTGTTAAGTGCCCAGCAACGCTAGTAAATGTGATTCCACACTTTCCCCAGAGCTGACGTCCGAAATCGTAGCGAAATTCATAATTTTTGGCATACTTGAACCCCGAGATATCCCTAGTTTGAACATCTGAAGCGCCTGGACAATTTGAGAGATGTCTAGCCACAGCCTTAGCTATGCTTGCTTTCTCTGCCACGCAGAGTACGCGGTCATTCATTGTATGGGAAATATGGATGAGATAACCAGTAGAGAGATATGCAAGTTGGAAAGGTGGTGGAACGCTTAGGCGATAGGAGATAGGGTTCGAAGTTACAGGAGATGTGAATGCCAATATCAAGGTTGCGATCGCGGTTGTCCCAATTCCCGTTTCTGCTTCCGCTCTCGCTCCCGCTCCCGCTCCCGCTTCCGCTCCCGCCCTCATCCAAATCCAACATCCTTTCCCTTCTTTACCGTATACGCACGTGGCACTGTCGAACCCAATCTTCTTCTTCTGCGCGACGTACGACGTAAAGTTCTAGAATTCCCTTTTGGAGCAATCCATAACCCAGTTGGTCTCGTCGAATGACGTCATCTATGGTTTCGTTTTGTGTTAATCGTCGCACGTTAAACTTATCGAGAAATACGTAACAGTGTAGTTCATGATTCCCTTGATATTGTGCATCTTGCAGCTCTTCATTTTCTCCACATAAACTGCTCAATATATCACAAATTCTAGCCATTTCACTAACACTCTTGAGAAAATCTGTAGATCCTTTCATTGGGTATAAGACTAATATGGGTAAAACTATCTCTTCTGCACCATCTTCTCCGTCCAAAAGTTGGATTTTTGCATCGTCAGCGTTAATAGTTGGTTCTTGATAAATTAGTTGATTGTCTTTGTTCTTAATCCATTTTCTTGATAATATAGCTCTTGCTAATTCTTTTTTGTGGAGTTCTTCCTTTCTCACACGCTCATGCCGCTCCTTGTCAAGTTTTTTAACCAATCGTTTTCTTTCCAAAATCTTATCCCGCAATTCACGAATCTCCTTTTCTCCATACTTTATTAGTTTGGCACGCTCTATGGCCAGTAATGCTAATTCCAAATGTTCCGCCCGTTTCGCCGACCTAAATTTCCCCTCATCCCCTAATTCATAATGTGCTTTTGCCAACCTGTATAAAGCTTTTTCATTTTCAGTGTTAATTTGCAATGCTCGATTAGCATCTCTTGCTGCTGATGCAAAATTTTCCATTTTTATTTCAGCCAAACTTCGATTGGCGTAACATGTACACTTTAGTTCATCAATACGTTCCCCATCATCTTCATTACTTTGATCATCTTCCCCCTGCCTAACTTCACATTTCCCGTTTAAAACATCTAATGCTTGCGTATAATACCCACGCGCATCCCTCCATCGGCCCTCACGAGCGCATTCATTACCCTGCTCACGAAAATTCTGTCCAACTTCTAATTTTCCTCCTTCGTACGCTAAACATTTTAGAGCTTCTAGCTCTGCATTTTCTTCACAATCATCACCTTTCTTAGTGTCAGGTAACTTCGTCATGAACAATGGATGTCGTTGCAACTCGTATAACAGCTCCTCACTTGTTTTACCGCGAGATTCCAGTATACTCCCCTTAACATCTGGACCTAAAGTCATCATAGTTTCACTCATGACTGTACGTATATATTGACTCTCAGTATTTAGTTTCTGCGCACACTTTTTCGTGTTTAAACTGCCTTTTCACCTTTTTTAAAAAATTCTTGATATTGACAATTACTTGGAACCGAATCCCAACGCTAGACATGTGAAACATATTCGCATAAACACAATGTAATATAAGTTATTGTGCCGCTTAAAAAAAAGGGCATAGCTTTTTCTCTACGATACATATGGTAAATGCGACTATCCAAAGTAGAGTTCGTCCAAGGTTATGCTTTCATTGGGTGGAGTGTGCATATGAATACCCGTTTTGGTCAAGGTAACCCAATTCTGTAACAACTAATGAATCAGGGTAACGTGAAATATCCTTATTAATGACCAACGCTTTTTCCATCAATATGAGAGAGCAACTGCTGTGATCTTTTTCAATATTTTAACTTTCTGGGGCGTGTGGAACTATTTTTCGTCATGGCTTCTTTTAGAGTAATGCGTTTATTGCCCAAATTTAACCCGCCTTTATTCCTAAATTTGCTTGAGTTGGTCTTCTCGTTACTATGACCAATCTTGCCAATTTTCCAATTTGGCTCTCGATTAATATAATCTCGTCGACGAGGAAGTCGCTCTTTTATAGGCGGTCTGATTTGCCCTTGATTATCCGCACCAATTTCACTATTTATCTTGTCAGTCAAATTAGAGTGGGCTGAATCGGTACGTTTTACCAAGGTTAATCGAACTCTTCGTGATCTGGGCTCACCCACAGCCCGGGGCAAAAACTCCGATCTATCATATACTACACCAATATATTTTCGACCTTTGTGCTTAAGTTCGTCTTGGTAATACCGTACATAACCTGCTATGCCGGCATGTATACTATGATCACGTCCCATGTAACAATTTTCTCCGGGATGCCAATGTGTTCCACGTTGCCTAAAAATAATATTTCCCGGCACTACTTTTTCCCCATCTCCTTTTTTAGCACCTAAACGTTTTCCAGGTCCATCTTTTGGTCCATTGGCACATCCCTCTGATTTATGATGAGCGTCGCGCTTCCATTGCCATGCCCATTGTTGCAAAGATATTCCCTTGGTTGACTTCCATTCTCTCTGAAATTCATTTGCTGCATTTCCCAACAGCCTTACCACCCCCCATTTATCCCCCGCCAATAATCCCAGTTTTGAACTCATCAAACAAATTTTATCACACAACCAAATCTCTATTAATCTTGATCAATTTACTTCCTCCAACATTCCATCTTCCCTTAAACGCGCACTCAAAACCTTCTGCAAGTGTCCTCGATTATTAATCATATCACCTGATCTCCCTATAGCGACGGGATGCGGTTCAATAATATTCCGCGATTTAAGTCTTCAAAAATTCTTCGATTTGGCAATTTTTTCCAAATTGTAGACTTGAAAGGATTCGTGATTGACGCGCCATCGCAGGGTTGCCATTGAAGAAGTTTTCTGTCGACTGATTATTGCTAGTATTATCTTATGGCGAATCGTGACCTACTCGTTTATCCAATTTTTCATGATGCTTTGGTCTATAATACTCAGGTAAAAATAATACAAAGCTCAATTATCATTGTTTAAGTGAATAACTATGTTACTAACCTTTTAAATGGTATTTTGGACCATCTAGACACTTTCAAACATCCGTTCTGTTTGTTCATTTGTTCTTGGAATTGTAGCTGGTACGCTAAATTTACGCGCTACATCTGGATTTCTTTTATATACGTTAGGTATAACGTGTATTAATGTCATCATACACCTTACCCGGTCGATCTCACGCCCTGCTTCATCGATTAAATCAACGATAAAGCATCCTCATTATTCACGCTCTCCGCATACATACTTTTATAATATACTATCTGAATTATTTATAGGAGATATATTCGGGGGTTTAACATCATTTATTCTAACGTGGACTCTAATTTACAGCCTGGTGGCAGCTTGAATAACAATACCTTATACCAGTCTCACTAAACCGTTTGCTTGACCATTTCGCCTTAAATTAAATCACAATACTAAATTAAATTTCCACCCGATAACTACCGTATCATTCTTATATGCTCAATTATCCAGTTACACTTATTTGGCGCGTCAAGTGAAGTTAAAATCTTCACTTAGCTTCTCACCCCGCCGTTTTTTCCAACTTGTTTACCCTCCCAGATTGTTGTTTCGACCATAAATTTATCTGTGCATCTACTCTTAAGTTTTTACATATTTATTCTGTTAATCAATATATCGTAACCACCAGTACTCGCATATATACGTTCCCATGAGCTTACCGTCGGAAATATCGAGTAATTGGTTCACAAACAATCGGCGCGTTTGCTTCACTTCTCGTCACACCACAATTATATTGAACCATTTCAAAAAGCTTGCAATCGGCTAAATTAATCGGCGTACTGTTCACATTCTTTCGTTTGTCCAACTTTTGTGCATATTCGCGCACTTTATCCTCCAATTCATCAATCGAAAACGTGTTTGGATACACCATTATACCCTTGAATTCTAGAACTTGTATTCGCACACTCAGTATACCTTTGATTAACGTATCCTAGAGTCCATAAATTTCACTATCCTCCCCAAAGCACGACAATTCTCTCAAATCTTTAGCCGTCTGAATTTTCATGGCCAATCGACAAGGTTTCATTTTCTTCGATCCCCTTGCCCGTTAAGTTTCGGTGACGTAAGCCGGCGGAAAACTTGCAAAAGTTTATCAAGAAACGCCCAAGACGCGGCGAACTCTCCACGATTTCGACTTGTTTAGCATGCGCGCGGATTTTTTGTTCATGCCTTCAAGTTTTACAGTACGCTTATTTCTCGTTTCTACGCCTCTTCGTTTTAGTTTGCGCTTCTCATCTGCTGTGCTAGTTGGAAGTGCATTTATTAACCAATCCGCTACGTCCGACGGTACTGCATTGTTATCGTGTGCTGTCTGACACCTTAATTTTTCGCCATTCCTTATCACGTTGGCAATGCTACGCATGTGCGGAATATCTTGCTTCGTGTAGTAACTAATTGCGATTCCTCCCGCCCT
Source organism: Herpomyces periplanetae (assembly GCA_009733715.1). Classification (NCBI taxonomy): domain Eukaryota; kingdom Fungi; phylum Ascomycota; class Laboulbeniomycetes; order Herpomycetales; family Herpomycetaceae; genus Herpomyces; species Herpomyces periplanetae. The sequence goes on along the minus strand of WMKJ01000023.1, from coordinate 44,214 downwards.
ACCTGCCCGACCGGTTCTTCCAATTCTATGGATATAGGCTGCAGCAGATGTCGGTATATCATAATTTATAACTCCGTTAATATCTCGGAAATCCATACCTCGCGCTAACAAATCGGTTGTTATAAGTATCCATAAATCCCCACGTCGAAATGCCGTCATTATATTATCTCGCATCTTACCAGACATTTCTGCATGCAACAACCCCAAACGGCGTCGTCCACCAGTTACATCAGAAGGCATGTATTTCTCCAAGGCACTGTATAAAGCTTTTGCTCGTGCAATTGTTTGTGTAAAAATTAGAAAGGGTGGTTGTAGCGACTCATTTTCTTTCGTGGTCGTAATAGGCCTAAGTATATCCCGAATTCCAACCAATTTACCCTGTTCACTGGCTGTATATATTAATTTATGCTGAATCTTTGGCATCGCCGAATCCTTCAATCCAATGGTAACTCGTAGAAGTAACGTATGCGCTGGTAATGGCGTGGCGTAGGTAGTAAGAGTTTGCCGTTCACGAAATGCATTACGTACAGTAGTTTCAATGCTCGAAGAGACTGTAGCTGACCAACAGCTAAGTCGCAGCTCACCACTAGTACAGCTGCGAAGTATTGCAGTGGTTTGTTCGTAGAATAAAGGCTCAAAGAGTAAATCAGCTTCATCAAGAACCAAGTATCGAAGAAATGGTAAGGCGTGAAGTTCCACCGGTCTGGAACTTGATGCACTCCGATCCTTTCTGGAATTGTAATTCGTTTCATTATCGTCTAGAAATATTGTTTGGTTTCTCTTGTCAATGGCGTTATCACTATCACTATCACTATCATCGAAACCCTCAAATTCAGAAGCAAGTTCATTCTCAGTCTCACTGTCGGGACAATCAACTTTTTCACTTGAACGGCCTGCGCTGTGAGCGTTGCACCTTAGGGCATTTTGAAGCGTAAGAGGTGTTGACACAATTATTTGCGATTTGACAAATAATTCTTGAGGCCCGCTGGAAGAAATGCACCCATATTTGCATTGCGAACCAGTAATTTTCATTCCTTTCCGAAACAAAGTTACACGGATTGTCGTGTTTGTACAAAGCTTTCGCGCTTCATTAGAAATTTGCGACGCTAATTCGCGAGTTGGCGCTAATATCAGAGCTACGGGACCGCGGTTTACTTTGAAATTTTGCGATGAATTGTACGCGGGTTGATCATTTTTAGATGCATGTCGTAGCTCGATTATCCATTGTATAATCGGTATTAAGTACGCCAAGGTTTTGCCACTACCAGTCGGGGCAATCGCTAACAGGTTAACGTTAAATGTTGCATTACTTGAAACTGCCATAAAAGAACCTTCAATGCGAGTATTGAGCGTGGCGAGTTTATAATTTAGAAGTAACGGAATAGTTGCTAGTTGGATTTCCGTAGGAGTCTTGTAGCCTTGACTAACAATATTGTCGAACAACCGTTGAGAGATACCGTATATACTGCACAAGTGTGCAAATTTTGTTAACGGTTGGATATTAACCAAGGGTAGATGTTTTGGCTTACGCCTGTTCAATATACACTGAAGCGTATCAACATGCCGAACATCAGAATGCTTATCCGGAACGCTTGAGACTGAAGAGGCTTTAGCATCCAGGGAATCATCAATATGAGTGTTAACACATGTTAGTGAAACATCTTCACCATTGATTAAGTTTTCTAGTTCACAAATTTTAATTTTATGAACTTTTAATATTTTAATACACTCATCCAGCGGTAAAAGTTCCGAATGCGATAGGACTACTCCATCTTCACAGGTTGGTGCACAAAGATCATCATAATTATTATTTGAATTGTTATTATTTTCATTAATACAATTGTTTGATTGACAATTGCTAAGCTCTAAACTTTCACTAGTAACGGAGCCCCCAAAACTACAAGTTTCCCCGAACAACTGTGGATTAATGGGTAAACTAGTAACTGGAACAGAAAATATCCGGTTAGAATTTTGATTTTTTAGCTTTCGTGAAACACTCGTACACCGACTAAGCACTTTAAGTGCATTCATAACTAATGAAGAAAATAAAAGAAATCAATCAAATTACCGTCTCAAATCCGCAGTCTATTTGATGTTAATTCCAAAATTTTGAACGGCCCGCACTTAACCCGCTTACTCAGCGGGGAAAACTCGGGTTCAGCTACGCGGAGAAAAATAAGGCCGGCTCGATTCACGCCAGCGCCACAATTGCACGTGGCTGAAAATAACAGTACGGAAAGACAGTTTTACCGAACATTCTTAGTAATCCAAATCACGTGACACGGCGGGGGATTTGAGTGGAAAAGTTTTGACGAGATTTGGACGAGATGAGCTTGACAGCTTAAATTTTGTTTCTCTCTTGGGATCGCGTTTTTTGTTTTTGTGAAAAAGTTTCGTTAATGATATATATATTTTTACATTGGTTTCTTACGTGTAGTCATGTTGGTTCCAAGTGAAGGCGAAATGAGCCGTCAGCATCTGCTGAACTTGGATTACCTGAGATCTCTTCTAATGTGCGTTTAGTTTACTCGAGGCACTCGAGCACGAAATATGATTTAACTATTTCTCGAGGACCTTGGTGATATAATATTCTGGGATATTTTTAATTTAAATATCGTACTTGACTGACGAGAATATTTACCTTCTCTCAGTCGATTTGATGATACCATCGTGTACGGTCTTATTGAACGTGTTCAATACCCTTTCAATTCTATTATTTACGAGCCACATGGAGTTCAAGTTCCAAACTCTAATTTACCATTTATGGACTGGCTCTTGTATCAACAGGAACACGTTCACTCGTTAGTCCGTCGATACGAATCACCCTACGAGTACCCTTTCTTTTCTGATGCTGTGCAGAAGCCATTGTTACCACCTATCCGTTACCCTCAGATTTTGCATCAAAATAACGTTAACATAAACACTAAGCTTAAGGAAGCTTATCAGAAATTTATGATTCCCAAAGCATTTTCACGTCGTACGTTATACTGGTGTCTATAGGAGATTTTATTACCTTAGAATGGGAGCTAACACTGTCTAATACAGGTAATGAGTCGGATTTGCGAGATTGCATTGAAACTTACGGATCAGCAGCTGACGCTGATATATTTTGCTTACAAGCATTGTCACGTCGTATTCATACGGGAAAGTTCGTGGCAGAGTCTAAGTTCCTCTCCAATCAGCAGCTTTATGAAAATTTGATTCGCAAGAATGATCGTCAAGCAATTCTTGACAGCATTTCAGACGTTGAAACAGAAAAGAAGGTGCTGAATCGTATATCGATTAAGGCTAAGGTTTACGGCACAGATCCTGATCCCGCTGTCAATACACCTTGCAAGATATTTGGTGATGTTGTCGAAGATTTTTATAGGGTCAGTTTCACGTAGCTATCAGTGTACCCAACCTTCCCTAACTTGACTTGTCTCATAGGATTTCATAATACCATTAACCAAGGAGGTTGAGGTAGAGTACCTGCTCGAGAGGCTTAATGAAACGCGAGAATAAGCCGTTGTGATTTCAAAGCACGAGTTTAATGGTCCAACGATCTTGCAAGTGTATGTCTTCATTAAACTTTTATGGTTAGCGGATCGCACTCATACAAAATCGTATCGATTTTATATGTACATACTTTGCATTAAAATTTCCACACTTAATTAGTTTTGACGATTAGTCCTTGAACTTTTTATTTTCGCCATATACCCGAATCGAGCAACCTCTGAAACTTAAAATGAATAACGGAAGATCATGGGCGAAATGAACGGACGAGCGAATTCCTTTTCTCACGACAAGGTGTTAGCAAACCCGTTACTGAGATCGTCGTCTCTGTACTGCTCATGTTAATGTACAGCATCAAAATGACGCTTCTCTTGCAGCAGGCTTCCTAAAACAACTAAGTTTATTATTTTAAAACGGAGAACTCTCTGACGTGCACGTCATTCTTTGTTCAGTTTTTCATAACTATGTCATACTTCTGCGACATGATTTGAAAGTTGAGCGCATTAAGGTGATACCATGACGTTCACGATTCGTTTCATTCTCTACAAATCATATGGGCCAACACATTGATCGGTTTTTTTTATCCAAAATGTCAAATCAGATTGAGGTTTACACTCATTAATGCTCCGTGATGGTGAGCGTGAGTTGGTATAGATCATTCGCGCCCGAGCCTCTCATCACAATCATCAGTTAAGACGTATGCTGGAAGGTAATTAACTCTTTTTGAAGGCGGCGAGTTTTGAGATGTGGGTGTTTGGAGTAGAGGATTTGGCCGGGTGTTCTTGACATCACCCAACGATGAGTAACCATTATCGTACAACTGACAGTAGGGAATTCGGAAGTATCGGATGAAAGTCCAGATGTCTGAGTAGTGCCAGTGCAGAATGGGATTAATGCGAGAGAAATTCGGCCAGCCGTTATCCGTTGGATTAATATAGGAAAGATTCTTAGCATGCGGATCGGCGTTTCTGGTACCGATGAGTACTGCTTTTATACTACTATTTTCGTGTATGTAGCATGAGAAGGCTTGCTTCATGGGCCCAGTGTAGACTTTTAGGTTTAGATGATAGCGCTGGCATGCGGATTGAACAAAGCTTTCAACCTCAGGAAATGGATTATCCGGTCTAACATAGACACATGGTAAGCTTGTTAAGGGTGGGGTCGAAGTATGGTTAGTATTAGAGGATTTCCAGCGGTCAATAGCACACAGAAAGAGAACGAGTAAAACGAGACAATCTTTTCCCCCGTTGAACGCAAGTCGTAAGTTTGATAACCCAAACTCATTAAGACTGTCGGTAAGAACGTGAAGAGAAGTTTGAATTTGCTGTTTTAACCCATCTAATCTACCTGGGGGAATATCAGTGATAGTGTGTGACTTGGCGATAGGATTGTCCAGGAATTGGCTGATGCGTGCGCCTGAAATGGCGCACACTTCGCTAAGGGATAAATGATCAAACCCCGTGTTAAATGTAGTGAAAAGCGTATCACTATTGTTTGATTCATCAAGTAGTGCATGATGTTGTAAACTTAAGCTGTCGACGTTTGCGGGACCTTGATACATTATTCATTACATCAAATTTGCCTCAGTAAAGTTAGATGACTCAAAGCAAAGTTTATACTCCAACAATAATTCTCGATCGTTCACGTAACTATGTAAAAAATTTCCAATAATATTATCGCGATCACCATCCATCCACTTATTTCACTCCATCCAACACTGTTTTATTATATTTCGTAGCGCTGAGTTGTCTTCGAACCAGTGTACGTCACGTGATAGATACAATGACTGTTTACGGCGGGGACCGGGCAAATTAGCAGGGAAGAATGAAGTTTGGCGCAAAGGCAAATGAAAAGTTAAGAAATATATTGTTGGGATGTGTACGGGTGGAGGGCCAAAAAGGTTTTGAGGATTGAAGATTAAAAGCAGGTAAACAGGCGTGCACAAAGCAACAAGTCTGAAGAAATTATACGGCTGAGTTCTAGAAAAAACCAAGTATGATCGAGAGTAGGGTACGTAAGATTAAACGCTTCAAAATATGAAACTGAAAGAGAACAATCACGGACGACTGGATATACGTGCGAAACGAACCAAAGGTACCTTTGATAAAGTAGCACACCCTAAAAATATGGAAGATGGGTTAAAGAAGATATGAACGGCCAAATGACACATTTCGCAGTGGACTATGGAATATAGTGTATAGTTAAACCCAAAGTTCATCTAAAACTTTATAGCTTGATTCCACCGATAAAAACGATAATAACAGCAAACTGGCACAAATTTGGAGGGCAAATGTTATAAAATGTATTCAATTATCCGCTCCAGTGGAGACATAGCGATATTTTATATCTTTCCATTGGCGCTGTTTACATGATTAGAGGGGGAAAAATGTCAGTTGAAATGTAAGACTACGCGTATACTCAGAGAAAAAAGTATACTAACACCTTCGTTGATTTTATTCCATATTTTATCGGAAACTGCATCAAAAGCTCTACGGTGAAGTAATGTTAGGAAAATTTAGACCATTAAATATTAAGCAACATAAGCAACTCAATTCAAATAATCTTACAATTGGCCAGCAAAAGCTACCGTGAATACCGTAGCGAGCATTGTTGCATTGCGACGGAAGAGCACACTGTAACAGTAAAATCACGTATATAAAAATGGTATTGGTAAAACATTCACTTGATCAAGCCAAAAGCCAAATAATCATATCAAACTACAAGCTTACTTATAGAGAAAATTTGTTACCTGAAGCCGAATTAGCATAATATCAAATAACCTAGCGAGCGATGTATATTATGAAGTTACTGAAATGTTAACCAAACTTACGCGAGCCATGGAAAACGTTTAAGATAAAACAAATTATCACAAAGTACCCCGGAGAACGCCAACTTAGACCTCAAAGAATCAAAATGTAAATACTTGATAAAAATTATCGAAACTTTGTCCCAGAGGTGATTAAATCAAAAATTCTTTTCCCAACCAGTCCAATCCCTTCTTCCAAATCGGCAAAATCGCGACCAACCAGCATGCACGTGATCTTGTATTACGTAACGACATGCGGATAATCGTTGTTGCGGCCAGTGCGAAATTTTTGGCGCGAGGCGCGTCCAAGTTCACGATCGTGAGTTCTTTTTGGGTTTTTTAACTTAAATTTTATTACAATTGTTTATTATGGTTTGCTGTATACTTGGGAAAATTAAGCTGATTAGATTTGCCATAGTGTAATTTATCCATCTTTTTCTGCGTGATGCCGGAATGTCTTGCTGTGTTTGGATGATTTTTTTCCACTCTACTACAAAATTTTTACCCTTTTGCAAATTCAAATAACTTGCTTTTGCATCTTGCTGATCTCTGAATATTAACTCTTTTGGGCTATAAAAATTTTATACATCTGGCAAATTAATCACCCTTTCGTCATCATTCATAATATTTGACAGTTTTCCCCGTTAATTGTTACAATGAATTGGATTATGAACCTCAGCTTTAGTCAACTTGACACCTCTAACCCGTCTGCCAAACGCCTTCCACCCTAAAATACATTATCTTACTACCATGCCAATTGACCTAAACTTTATCGTTCAATTAACCTTCATTTGCCTAAAGCGTACCTCGATCAAATTTGATTATCAATACAATCACATGATTGTTTAACTCATAATAGATGGTTTCTTTTTAACACTGCAAGTTGGCATCTTGCGCTTTCTTTAACCCTTGAAATTGTCTAGTAAAATGTTCGGCTTCGATACCGATGACAGCTCTTCGATACTCGAAGTTTTGGATGGTTAGTCAATAATTTCACTACTATACTTTACCGTTATCTTTTCACATTGAGTTACTGGTGTATAATGCTAATGACGTTCAGGCTCATCCCTTCGAATCGGAGTGGTTCATGCTCGTTGGAATCCTCCGATAATTAATTCCTTAATAAATGGAATAAAGGAGAGCTTGGGTCTATGTAATGTTTCGCAGGACCAAACTATCATAGTGGATGTTCCGGGAAGCTATGAGCTACCATTCGCTGCTAAACGTCTCATAGAAGAATCAAAAAGAAAATCCGAGCCTCTTGATGCCTTAATCGCCGTGGGAGTACTTATCAAAGGAGAGACCATGCATTTTGAATATATTTCCCAGGCTGTTAGCCATGGGCTGATGCGTGTTCAAATGGACTTGGGTGTCCCAATTATTTTCGGCGTGCTAACCGCATTAACAAAAGATCAAGCGCTTTGCAGAGCAGGTCTACCTTGTGAACAACCCTCCGTTAGCAAGGAAAAACCCCACAACCACGGTCTTGATTGGGGGCTTGCTTCAGTGGAAATGGCACTCAAGAATCGTCCACAGTAGCCCATGATCTATTCACTATTTTTATTACGCGCCTATTGTTCATCAACAGTTAAGCTTTTCCCGCTTTACTTATGCTCCTAGGAATCACAAATGGAACCCACCAGTTCAACGTTTCTATTCAGTTTATATTAATATTACATTTTTAATAAACATACACAAATTTTCATACTTGCGTCAACGTTTTGTATATTGATTAGTATTCATTTGATTTATGCTAATCAAAATTCCAATGAGTAAATCAAACGAGCGGACTATACTATAACACATGCACTTCAATTAAGAGAAATGTGTTACGCAAACAAGGTGAACAAGACATTATTACATGGCTTAGTTGAACGAGTTTTTAACTACATGTAAGAAAAATGTAAGCCAACTGACAAATTCAAATGTACAGAACTCCCGTCACGTTAGGCTAAATGGCTTCGGACAAAACTTCCAATCAACCAAGGCTTCAAATGTTAATTTTCATCTGTTCAACAAAGACTCGAAAACGGCATGTGAACTTTTCGGTGATCGAGATGATTTAGTCGGTCTCTTCTCTGTACAATTTCCTCAGTTAATATACATTGTATTAACGAGTATAACACCACACGAAATTTCGATAATCTGGTAAAACTTACTATGAGAGGTTTCATGGTCCGAATTAATAACATCTTTACCATTATCATTCTTGCCATGCTTACGACGATGGCGGCGATGATGATGACTATGACCGTGATGGGAGTCATGCCGAGATTTTTTTACCTTAGCAGGCTCGGAATTCGATTGTGATGTTCCTTCACGGGCTTCAACGTTTTCGTCAAGTATGTTCCCTTCACGAGAATTTTGAATGCTAGTCTTTCCTGCACTACGCTCCGCTCCATCTTGTTCCAGTAACTTGCGTTTACCAAGCAAAGTGGCACGCTGTTGCTGACTTTGATTATCATACGGTGTACTTTTAGAGTTATAGTTCCCCTTCCTTAAGGCATGATTGATTATTCGAGCGGCTGCTTGCTTGTCCAAACATAAATTTTCCCGCTTACCAGTCGTAGCGGTAAGATAACTCTTACCGATACTCTCTAACATTTGAACTTTGTCGAAATACTGACGAACGCGAGCTAACTCTGAGTACACTGCATGAGATTTAACGTTAGAAGCATTCGATAATCGCAATGATGAAAATAGTAATGATTCAATTGTATAAGCAATTAACACGTAAAATTTGGCTTTATCGAGTGAACTTTGTTCGTCACAAAGTTGCTTTGCTACCTGCGATAACGAGCCGGATGGCTGTAGAATAGGCGATAGCTCTTCCTCTAACTCATCAATACTTTCGGAAAGATGAGTTAACAAAACATTAACATCCAGATTTTCCATTAATCAATCCTACAATATCTCAAAACATACACCTCAAAAATATTAAAACCAAATACAAAGTTGTAAATCCTCTAACTTCTCTCCAAAATCGGCAAAATTTCCTCATCCTCGGCCGGACTTACTATTTGCCACTCCATCGGATTCCTATTACATAATGAGTCACGAGATTTGTCGCCCTCTGGATTTACTTTGTTCCTCTTAAAATATTACTAAGCCGTCAAATTCGGCTTTTCACGTCGATGTGACAGGAACTGGAAAGTTTGAAGCTTTGAATTAATTTAACTATTAAGTTAACTAGTAGTTTTAATTGATTGAGTGAAGCTTGCTAGGGTTATATTTGGGTTTACGGATTGTCCTACGTTTGTCTTATTTTAATAATTTTTTACTATACTCCCGTTTTTTACCGTCCTTATCAGTTTTGTTCCATTTGCTCAAGTAGAGTTGCTTGGCCACAAGCTTTTGCATACACATTTGCACACACAATTTAGCTCATATAAAGCGAATATTATTCGCAAATTTATTTCGCAGTAAATGTATCAAATTCCCTCACTATCCTTGGTGTTCAACTTCAAACTTCCACGAGTCGCGTGTACGAGAGCCCTTCAAGGTGTCACATGACTATTGTATCCTGTCTATAGTCGTTCTAAGGTGTGTATGTTCATAATTTATGCATTGAAGTTATCGTGCTAATTAACTTCGAATAGTTTTTTGTAGGCTTGTACTATAATGCGTTGTCATTGGACTAAACCATCTTATAATTGAAGGGTTGCTACGTAGGGCGTTGCAATTTGACTATTATGGTTAATATAATTTACCGAATCGGGTATGTTAATGGCCCATTACTAACACGTCAATTTCTCTTGCGCATTCGACCGGGTTGGTCTCCGACTATTCAGCGCAATGGGCTTAATCAGGCCATAAATCAAATTAAACAGTGTTCAGCGTCTCGTATTATACCAAGTATACAGTCCAAGGACCATTTACTACCTTGTCAACTACCCGTATATATATTGGGGTTAGGAAGTATTGGGAAGTTCATCGCTCATTCTCTGTTGTACTCCAATACAGGAACTTGTGATATACAGAGGCGTACAGAAAGGCATTCTTCAGTTCACTTGATTTTTCACAGAAAATCCCTACACAATGAATGGATTGGTGGTCAGCAAACAATTAATCTAATTCCTTACGTCGACTACACACAAAATGGTCACAGCGTTGGTACAGATGACATTTATCTCCGTCACGGTGGCTTTGCATGTGAATATTGTCCCCCGATTGATATTTGTTGCGATCATAAACCCCACACGGTGAATCCGAGTACTAATTCTATGCACATTCAAAACCTGATTGTAACAGTTCCAGCTTATGCAACTTGCTCTGCACTACTGAGTGTACGACACCGATTAAATCATTTATCCACAGTCGCTTTTATCCAAAATGGGATGGGAATTTTGGAACAGGTCAACCAAAATGTGTTTCCCGATATTAAAAGTCGTCCTAGCTACATTCAAGGTGTCATCTCTCACGGAGTCACATCAATTGATCCTTGGTCTGTGAAACATACTGGCAATGGGACACTTCACCTTGCCTTACTCCCCCGCAATACTGTTAATTCTTTTACATTATCACGAGACAAGGGTTGTACAACGAATTATTCCGTGACGACTCGCTCTTCCACATACCTTATGGATGTACTCTGCTTAGCAACACGTTTAAAAGCATCAAAAGTTAAATATGATAAATTATTTCAGCTACAACTGGAGAAACTCGCCGTTAATTGTGTAATTAACCCACTTACGGTGCTGGTAGACGCGCGTAACGGAACATTACTTGCCAATGGTTTACTACTAGATTTTATTCGTTCTCTTACCGAAGAAATCTCTTTTGTCATACGCTCTTTACCCGAAGTGCGGAATAATTCCCAGTTAAGGTCTCATTTTTTACCCCGAAACCTAGAGCTCAAGGTTGTCGATACAGCAGAACGGACCAAAGCCAATTACAGCTCTATGCTATCAGCAATCCGGCGTGGTGCACCTACAGAGATTGACTACTTGAATGGGTATATATTACGACGTGCCAGTGAACTTGGAATTAAGTGTAATTTAAATCAATTTTTACGACGGTTAGTGTTGGCTAGAAGTGTGCATTCACATGGTATAGCTTGATTTAACTCACCTCTAACCGCATGAGTTAAGTGTTACTATTAACAATTATCAGGGACTATTCATATACGCAGTTTCGGAATCAATTTATTTTATTTAAGTAAGATAAGCCAAAAAACGGTGATTTAACAATACGTCTATACCAAAAGTGATGAACGCCTTTATATTCTGTGCACACTATAAAACATAAGTTTAATGCGTCTTTCAAACTAAGAACCGATTAGATTTGCACCAATATACCGAGATTATTCATCGAGTTCACGACCACAATTTTCGTTATATTTAGCACGATCTTCGATGACATTTTTAAAGGATTTAGCTCGCTGACGTTCTTCATATTTGCTTCGTCTTTCGACAATCCGTTGAACGATCACACCGGCGTTTAAATCATTGAATCGATGAGACTCAATCTTGCGAAGTATACCAAGAGAATGAGCTTCAGAATACGGGTTAATTTCAGCAGACATGTAAGCCGTTGGTCCGTGATAGACTGCGCTGGGATACGTAAGTTTATGTGAAGTATTCGAGTCCTGATGTTCTCGTCCTGTGGGCTCGGAACACGGGCCTGAAAGTTTATTCACGTACGGCAGAGAAGACAAGTATTCTCGGGTTAAGATGTACGGTGCATTCATTAATAGAAGGTCGGTATACTTGATGAAGCACGATAATATCGGGTCAGTGAATATTAAGGTTATTGACAAATTCAAGGTTAGGGAAAACTTACTCGACACTGTAAAATGCACAAACTACGCTCGAGTATATTCATGATAGGATAGTTCAGGCCTTTACGAGAATTGATGGTCTCATCGTCATGAACACCCACAATGAGGTAGAATGGCGGATAATCTTGCCCGTAAACTTCAAGTCTAGACTGTTTAGCCTGTTCACTATACCATCCGTTGCGCTGCGCTTCAGCAAGTTCAGCTTCGGTTACCTTGTGTAAAAATTCAGCATGTCCCGGTGTAAATAAGTCGAAACCACCATCAACGTATACAATTCTTTGGTCGGGACGAGGCTTTTGACCGGAAATAATTTTGTGAAAAACTTGACGATTATGATAAAGCTGTGAAGGGTCGGTGAGAAAAGATTCGTTTTGGGCGTTACTAATTTGTAGGGTCGATCTACTATGTACCCTCTGAACGCCTTTGTATATCCAAACCTCAGACTTTGGGGCATAACCGGTTTCATCGGTTGAAAAATCTTTTAAGCGTACAGAATAATCTATACCGCGTAACATTCTTTCTTCATAGTCACCATGACCTTCATGACCCTTTAACACATCTTCTACATTTTTGATAAAGTGAATTTTAGTGCATAGTAGCATACGACCGACAAGATCGGTAGTACTGATGCCGGGGGTTCGTTTAACCATTTTAAATTGTCCGGCGGCTTTAACAAATCGGTAGCAGTCGTTACCTGAAGCGTCTGACGTTATATCATCACCATGAACGACGTATTGACAACCGTAATGTCTAACCCAAGGAAGTGATGTTATATAGGGGGCATGGGGAATCACTTTGGTAGTCCATCGATTTGAAGAAACACTTGCAACTCTGGTTCGAGATCATAATGGTTAATTCACGTTGGTTGGAATTGGGGTAATAAAGTTAGGGAGTAGGAGCAGAAAAAATTGCTAACCTTTCTTCTAGAGTCATCACCGATGGTCCTTTATTTATGAGTATTTCCTCATCTGAATGAATGCCTACGAAAAGCTCGGTACCGAGTCTTCTAGCCTGAAGCATAGCACCAGCATGACCTGAAAGGCGTGTAACCAGTTATAATTCCGCAAGAATAAATTGTCACTGAATGAAATGAGATTATGTATACCATGATGTGAGAAGTCAAAGCAGCCGTCTATCCATATTCGATCTTCGGATACTGGCTCATCATCTTGGGGGTCAATTGGCCATTTGCCTTTAGGGGGAACTTCTTCTTCCTGAGGAAAAAGTAATTTTCAGGTAAAAATTTTACCGGAATGTAAAAAGTTAGATTAATAAATTGATATACAGAAATATCGTACCATGGAGTTTGTTAACTCAAACGATTAAGGAAGAGGAAACCAGCCGGAGTATGATAGTATTGAATAGTCAATACTATTTAATTTTCGTTTAATCTACTCGAATAAAGGTGTAAATTGATTAAGGAATAGTGAAGCTTGTGATTCGTAGTACGGATGAATATTTGGCGAAGCGTTGAATTTAGTAGAAGAAATTTTCGCAGTGCTTTGTTAAACAAGTAGTAAGAATCCGACTTGGTATAAGTAAGATAACTTGTTAAATACTCGATTATACCAATAAATATATTTTCATACTGATAATGTCCCATGTACACAATGTAGCATGTTGAATTGATAAAGTCATGATGATCGTGCTTAAAACCATAACGACCAAGTTAGTTATCACCAAAATCCAAGTCATGTGACTTGGTTGCATGAATGCCGTGGAGGAAAGTGGAATGAGGTGATGGGAGGGTAGGGAGAGTAAGAGTGGATTAAAATAAGGAAATAGAATTGAAGTTTAGAGGTAATTGGATTAATATTTGCGAAGGGAACATGGTTAATAAATGTAGTAGAACAGCAAACATACTATTTTAGACCAATACTAAAGGAGAGGAGAGAATGAGGCAGTTTCCTGACATGAATTCCAAGCACAATATAGATTGATTATAGATTAGTGGGGATGTAAGTATTGGGTATAAATATTTTGAAATGTGATTGGATAACTAGTGAAGACTTTTTTATAGAAATCCTATTAATTGACCGACAAATTAAAAGTTTTTACCCCAAAAAGTCTCCTCATTTAGCTCCAAAAGTTCCAAGACCAAACGGGAATCAGCCACACTGCACTCACAGCCTCTCCTGCGCCACAATGCGTGGGTTTTGGATGACAAAGCATACCTGTACTGGATCAGGAAGGTGCGATGGCGATAAAATACTACCGGTTTGGGCAAGTGCGGGCAAGTCGTGGAGGTCCGGCCTAATGTAATTTCCGATTCCGAAAGGGCGAATTTTCTGTGACGCAGCGCTCGAAATTGCGTTAACCGTTTTATTTTCACTTTCACGTTTACTTTTATCGTATTTACTCCGAGATTTTAATTTCTTAACTCTACATTCACTGGATACTTACGTTTGTATACATATTATATTCGTCGGTTTATCTGACTGTTTTGCGTGGGTTTTGAATTCCGTTAAAATGAAGTTTAATGTTGAGTTTAAATCGTGCTATGCCTGTCGCAGTTCATTTGGCGTAAAATTTAAGTATTTTAATCAGTTTAGCAAACTTTTAGTTCCCTATGCGGATAATTGAATTGACTGACAAGCTAGGGTCGACCTTGTCGCATGTTGTTCCATTATTCCGTAGATTCTTTCCGAACTCAGATCGTGGGATGCATTATGTCACGCGGATCATCTAACCAGATTAATCGCCAATTTAATACGATATGTATCGTTCGACTTTAATACTTTTACGGCAAATCATTCTAGATGATTTGTCAATTTGAATGCGGAGGTGAAAGGATCCTATTTAATTTTTATGAAAGATTTCCACTCGTGAAACATTCTGTGGAACTTTGCCAGTAAACTCTGCGCATAAAAATTTAATATGTAAAATACAAAACGTTGGACAGACAACACTTTATCAAGCAACACCGAAATGAACGATCATGTTAACTATTTGAGGATTACTTTTTTTTTAAAAGGTGTTTGGTTGCTTTTACTTCGCCATATCCCCTCTTGTTAAATCTTTGCTGATTGACGGGTTGTGCACGGTAAGGGTTTTCCAGACCGCCAAATGAGCCGCTGTGATTGGTGCATCAACCACCGCGTTAATAACGGGAATAATGATACACTCGAACCAGTTTCAGCACGATCATATGCTGTGTAGAGCATAGCTCATCTATTCAGATAATTGAACTTACATACAAGAATAATTCCAATAATTTAATTACACTGAACCATATGCGATGACTCGCGCATCCGAGCGCATAATTAAATGACCACCAAAAATTTTCTAAAGTAACGAATTTTCGCCGGCACAAGCTAGGTAAACTTCGCACCAAGGGAATTTCATCGAGCAAACTTTGCTATTATAAGGCATTCAACGGAATTAAGCACGTTAGCAGAACCCATTTTCTAATTTTAAAATTCAACTTATAGGTTATTCAAATTTAGCAAGCAAGAAAAGTTATTTCGTACCAAGGTTGGCGTCTACGCTTGAAAATGGTAGTAAGGCTAATGTGAGTAATGCGAGGAGCTAAGTTAAATGGAAAGGTTTACAGGGCATAGCGCTTTTCATCTTCAGGTTTTCGTAGCCAATACTCAATAGCCAAACTGAAGAGAGCGAAGCCTCCAGCTCCGAGAGCGGCAGCCTTGGGACCGGATTTACGAGCTAAAACACCGCCGGTAAAACAGCCAGCCCAAAGCCCATTCCATATGTCATTTTTTGCGCGGAATGATTCAATACAGCATTCTGATCCGCTGAATATTGCGCCTACAATACCAAAGTTACGCCCAGTTGAAATAGCCGTACGGTACATATCACGAAATCCCAACTTGATCTGTTGGCGTATAGGCAAGGAAGTTATTTCAGGCGATGAAGATATCGGAGTGTCATAACGCATCTACAACTTTACAATGGTTGTCAAAAAACCACTCAGCTAAAATTAGCGATAATTGAACAATAAGTTGTGTATATACGTAATGGAGGAGAGTAACCAGTTAAACGATAGGCGTCCAATGTGTAACCAGAAGGGAGTAATATTTAAAAAGATTGATAACGCACGGATGAAGTGAAAATGCCGAACATTACACCTAATCCAGAGCCCACAACGCCAGATATTATACATTTAGCCAAACAGCTGTCAGCGGCAGCCTGAACCTAATGAATTAAGGTCAATATTTAATCAAGATAAAAGACATGAAAAAAACCACGATTTTGCGATGTAGGGAGCAATAAGGCGCGCGCATACCAATTGTATTTGAGCTCGCTCTTCAGCAGAGACATCACCATTACCTGACGCATTGGCACCCGGAATGACATAATTCCACAAATTTGAACTCATAACGTGTTTAAAAGACAATTGATAAGACAATGCGGTAATGTCAAAGTAATGAACAAGCGTTCAACCTTTTTTACCATCACGCGCGTCCGCGCGAAAATGATAATCGAATCGATTGACTGTCATGTGATGTACGCCACATTAGCGTGGCTGGCACAGGCGTGATGAACGAAAATTTGAGAGTTGGAAGTGAATTGGCGACAAAAAAATATTTTATTGAATGTTAAATTTTGGAATGATAAATTATGGGAGGTAGTATAATTGATACGGTGGATGGGGGAAGTGGAGGGGGAGTAATGAAGATGCTAAGGGAGAATTCCATATTTACAGCGGTAAGGTTTCTTATGGAAGAAAATTTTAGTGCGAAAGGCACCCGCAACGGTTATGCTGGTGATAAAGGCTTATATTTGAAATAGGGATTTGGATTAGCAGCGGTAGCAACAGCATTTCGTTTGGGACAGCGGGGAGCTGTACGAGTTGCGATTGCTTTACAAAAACGAATGGTGATTAACGTTGAATTAACGAAAAATGATGCATCGTACGCGTGGTTTTTACAGTGGATGACTGCGCACCAACGTGGTCAATTAGCAAGTGAAAGGTTAGATACATAAATTGTACAGAGGATTATGCATAATATTATTATTTATAGTTAACGCTGAATAAAAAAATGATTTGTGAAGTGGTCAAAATGGCAGAGAATGTGGAAAGATTATATCGTTAATCGGGCGGTGGTATAATCCAAGGTTACATTACTTACAAGTTCAAACTCAGCGACGGGAAAAGGAATCGGGAGGAAAAAATGTCACATTTTTATTAGTTCCAGGAGCCGGACGTCAAGTATTTCGGTATAAGCATGCATTCGTAATTGTGAACCGACAGCGTGAAAAAACAATGGACATTACGAATGGGTCACCATTTGAAGTTATAACATTAACAACGCTATATCCTTTTCGTAGTATATTTCATGAAATGTTACGCGAAGCACACGAATACGCTCAAAGATTACAACGGGGTAAAACGCTACTTTACACAAGCTGGGGTAGTGAATGGAAATTGTTTGGAAATGGCAAGGCTAAAAGATCAGTAGATTCAGTAGTGTTGGCTGAAGGATTGAAGGAAAAGATACTTGGAGATGTTCGACAATTTTTAGAGAATCGATCATGGTATCAAGATCGTGGTATACCGTATAGAAGAGGCTACTTATTTTACGGGGCACCTGGAACAGGAAAAAGCTCATTCATATTTGCGATGGCAGGAGAATTAGATATGAGCATTGCTATGCTTAACGTGAGCGAAAAAGGGCTAACGGATGATCGATTAAATCATTTATTAACCAATATACCACCTCGTACACTTGTAGTGTTAGAAGACGCTGATGCTGCATTTGTGAATCGTAGGGCGGTGGATGGATACGGCTATGCAGGGCCTACCGTAACCTTCTCTGGTCTGTTGAATGCATTGGACGGAGTAGCCAGCGCCGAAGAGCGTATTATAATCTTAACTACAAATCATGTTGAAAGACTTGATCCAGCATTAATTCGACCTGGTCGAGTTGATTTATCGTGTCACTTTGACTTAGCATCAATGAGTCAAATCAGTGGATTATGGGATCAATTTTACGGTGAAAGTAATGTTTCGCAAATGGGAAAACAAAGGTTTTTACATGAAATACAGAGTATTAATTTAGTGGGCTGCGTAAGTCCAGCGGCACTTCAAGGATTATTTCTACGTTATAAGGATGACATTGAAGGATGTATAGACGGAATCAGTCAGTTGAAGAGCTTGGACAAGTCTTCCGATCCGACAACTTAGACTCGATCAACATCAACGTTTACTGATAAATCCAACATGATTAGCTTTAAGTTAGCTTGACACCAAGTTAACTTATATTTTGCAACTTACCCATCACTACACCAATCAATTCTATGCATACCAAATAAGATGATCGTGAATTGGGCGAGTTGAATGGAATTCTCCGGTCGGGCAGACATGCAAACAGACCGATTGATTATTGTTGCACATTGATTAGCCGGGAGACAATTCTATCCATTTAACTCAGCAATTAATTTATCCGTTCATCCATCTGTTCGTTCACCAGTCAATTTACCCTTTCATCCTCCAAAATTTCCCGCAAATTCGCTTTTAAGCTGCAGCAAATCGGGAATTTTGTCACATGACTGACGATTAACCAATCATGCTGCGCGTGGCACAGGGCGCATGACTCAGCAGTGCGCGTGATCAGACAATCACGTGGGACCCAAAAGGGAATTTTGGCGATGAATTTTGGAGAAGTTTAGCGAACGCGTGGCAAAGAATATTAACTTGTTTGAGGGTAGCAGAAATGCCGAGTACAAATAATAAGGATAAACCGTGGGATACAGATGATATCGATAAGTGGAAGGTGAGCCTGGTGTATTTAATGGTGTGAGAGAAGGGAAGTTCGTTAACCCACCTGATGGATGATAATGGCTAACGTTATGTGGGGTGTACAATATTGTATATGATAGATTGAGGAATTCAAGGAAGAGGATAATCGGGGTGGTAGATTTGCCGAAGAGTCTTCTTTGTAAGTGCAGATAAAAAAGAATGATTGATTTTGGGTGGGAGGTGTGGTTTGCTGTGACATTTGGGTTGATGGTAATGTCCTTATTTAGCTAACATTGAGTCTTCATCTAATCTAGCGCGATTGCGTTCCCAAAATACCGTGAGACTTACTTAAAGCAAACCTGGCCATTTATAACACAGGCACTCGATACTCATCGTATAGGTTGCACGTAAGTCAGTTCATTCGTGCTAGTGTGTCCACTACCCCGAACATCCGTTAACACGCGCGTACAGACTTGATTTGATCGAAGGTATTATGAAAGTGTATACTACGCGCAAGGTAAGTAGATTTGAATTAACACAAACAAGTGACTACGTCATGTTAAGATGTTGACTATTCTTTGGTATGATACGTGAATGCATGCGCATTCACACAAGCTGATGGATAAATTAAGACATTTGATCCAGCGGCAATTCTCAAGGCACGAGATTTGATTAAGCTGCTGGCGCGCAGCGTACCAGCACCGCAAGCGGTGAAGATTTTAGATGATGGAATGGCGGCAGATGTCATCAAAATTCGCAACATGGTGCGAAACCGTGAGCGATTTGTCAAGCGACGACAAAGAATAGTTGGACCAGAAGGCAGTACATTGAAAGCATTAGAAATTTTAACACAAACGTACATTCTAGTACAAGGTAATACTGTAGCTGTGATGGGAAGCTATAAGGGCTTGAAGGAAGTTCGACGTATTGTAACGGATTGTATGGAAAATGTTCACCCGATATATCATATTAAAAGTTTGATGGTTAAGCGGGAACTAGCGGCCAATCCTGCCCTGGCTAACGAGAATTGGGATCGATTTTTGCCCAAATTCCGCAAGCGTAACATTAAGAGTCGCTCTGGCACCGCTGCCCATGGTTCTGGTAATGTTACGGATAAGAAAAAGAAAGTGTATACACCATTTCCACCGCCTCAAGAGCCAAGTAAAGTTGACAAGCAAATGGAAAGCGGCGAGTACTTTCTTGCGAAACAGGGCAAGGCTGTTGCAAAAGGGAGGCGTAAAGGTGCGGCGAGCGAAACCTATACGGAATAAATGGTGTTTTGACACCAGAAGCTGTTCCAGCACACGCATACGCTCTCGCCCACGTATATTTGTGTGTGCGCATGCGCCTATGTACACAAACAAATCCAGATGTTTGTGTGTGCGCGCGTAGAATGAAGTGAATGTGGATATGGATGCGAACGCGAATATGTGTGTACATGTGTATAAATACGTGTACAAACGTCGGCCAGTGCAGACCGAAGCATATTCATGTGTTTGAACTAAAATGTGTGCCTATGAACACAAATAAACAATCACTTATTTGGTAACGTTAACAGGAAGTTTCATGCGATTATGGAAGACTAGTGTAGCAGAGGGAGGGGGTTAAATGAAGCGGGACTCGCTGGTTACGGTGCAGTGGATAATTGCTTTAATCATTTAACCTGAGATACCTTGAAAAAGTGTATACATACACACATTTTGCCGGCGTACACACGAAGTGGGGGCTGATGGTCTAGTGTGTTAACGGGAGCGAGCAGGTGGAGCATTATTCTTAATCAGGTGTACTAGGATCATAGACGTGTGCGGTTACCTAGTGGAGATAATAGTCCAAAAGCGCAATGGACAAAGTAATTGAATCGTTGTTGGATTCTGCCATATTGGACGTGAAGCGCATAGCAATATCCGATATTAAAGAGTCGTAAGTTAACCAAATACGCAACTACACTTATACAGTATATTTTCATTGTAACGGCTAACGTACTTTGAAAATTTAGAAGTATACGCTTAACGATTGAAGCACGAGTTCGTCATCGTGGACCGTTTGAAGCGATAATTCAGCCCATGACAATCGAACTTCACGGAACATATGGAATGTTAGGAAAGTTGAAAGTTGGCGAGATTGGATCATTGCCGGCGGGCCGAGATATTGTGATTCAAGATCAAGAAATGAAACTGCACGATTCCAATGTCATAGGAGCCATTTTGGGAGAATTAACTCAACGTGAAAGCGTAACGCTAACGTTGAATAACGGAGTAAGCCGTGCGAAAGCTCTGGGACTAAGTGTACCGATAATTTTTCGTAAATCACTGCACTTCGCGGCCATGGGCGGAGTCCTCTCCAACAGTCTCGAATGTACACTCACCCCCGATACGTCATCATGCGATGACAGTGAAATTCCCGCTAACGGTGCATACCGTAATGTCACAATAAGATTTACCAATCCTTCACCCGTTGAAATTAATTTGAGAAGTGTCCGCGTCGAATTAACAGATGCAACAAGTGGGAACCGAATCGGTAGTTTTTCAGGACCGATAAGGATTACTACGGGTATAAATAATTTAGCGT
The DNA here is from genome assembly GCA_009733715.1 of Herpomyces periplanetae. Lineage (NCBI taxonomy): Eukaryota > Fungi > Ascomycota > Laboulbeniomycetes > Herpomycetales > Herpomycetaceae > Herpomyces > Herpomyces periplanetae. The sequence continues at coordinate 22,866 of WMKJ01000023.1, read as the reverse complement.
TAAAAGGCCAAGTAGATCAATTTAGCGAAAATTTGAAAAAAACACGCGTCATACTATCGAAAATTGTCGACGATAGCGAAGCTATTGATTCGTGGAAGAACAAAATGCTCGCCATCGTCGCCAAAAATTGAATCGGCGCCGGACGCGTCGGGCGTGACTAATCATGTGATTACATAAAGAGATGATGTCATGGATTAAAATGTATTTTTAGAATTAAGATATTACTAAGCAATAAAAGGCAATTATGGACAGAAAGGGAAATTGGAAAGACTAGATAGGAAAATGTTAAGCTGAGGAAGAATGCGAAGAAGTTGGGTTTAATATACACACGTACAAACGTTAACATGCACTAACACACAGGCGCACGTACGTGTACACGATGAAAATAATGTAGACAATTAGTCACAACGATTAGTCGAGGAATAATTGACGAGTTTGCGAAAGAAAAAAGAGGATAGCTGAGGCCTGAAATGATGGTGAGATGACTTGGAGGGTGGTGGTGGAGGCTGGGGAGAAGGCTGCGAAAGCTTAGCAGGAGAGTCAGTTGAAGAAGATGTGCTAGACAGAGTAGTTGCAGAAATGGTGATTGTAGCAGAGGGAACGGAGGAAGATCGAGAGCAAACGGGACGAATAGGAGGGGGAACTGGACCAGACTGACATGATGATTCAGTCGTGACAGCAGTGTTTAGGGAGTCGGAAAAAGGATCCAGAAATACGAGTAAATTGGGTAACGTAAAACCAGACTTGCGAAAGGGATTGCGTGTGAACAGACTTCCGGGAAAATGAAGTATACCAGATGATCGATTTGACGTGCTGCGAGGATGGTTTGTCGGGGCATTGGAACCATCATGCGACATCTGGGTGCCAGGTCCCGTAGTGGTAGTTGTAGTAGTGGTGGTAGTAGTGGTTTCTGTTAAACAAGGAGGTAACGAATTGAACGCTGAACCATCATTCTCCGATATTTGTAACGGAGCAGGAGCTTCGGAAGATGATGCTGGCGATGTGGGGGTTGATGTGAACCCAGGTGAAGAGGGTGGTGGTAGTGAGGACGGACGAATGTTTAAAACTGACGTTCTCGGATTGTTATCTTGTTCATCACACGGAGGTGACGGATGAGTCGGACGTTGACTCTGAGATCGATGCCGACGACACGGACGATGTCGACGACGAAGACGATGTCGAGGTACATGTGCCGAAGACCATTTGCACTTTACTGTACCACTAACGTTGTTACTGCCTGGTGACTTGTAATTTCTGAACTGATCCGTAAATGACCATTTGCTAAGGTAGGCTGATATTTTGGAATCCTTCTTAGAATGATTGGCCAAGTTTTGTGGTACCACAGAACTTTCATTGGTTGACAGAGACAAGGAGAGTGGAACATTAGTGGGTGTTGAGGGAACGGGGGGAGATGAAGAAACTTTATGGCATCTTTCTTCTTCTTCAACTAAACTCTGTATGTCAATAATCTTGAATTCCCCACTTCGAATATTTCTGCGGGTTATTTGATCCAAGTAACCTGCAACTTGGGATTTTTTACGCCGGGAATCCGTGCGATAGCATATAATTGAATCAGCGTCTCGGATAACCCGATGGATTTCATTTCTTGAGTGATTTCTATGAGCAGGGGGTGGAGCAGTCCGAGACCGTGAGGGGTAGCTTTGTGATGTTGGGCCGTGGGGTTGGGGAGATGAGCTTGTAGCCTTATCAGGACGACTACAAGCCCGAGTGCGAGATACGCCAACATGAGATAATGATTGGTACAATGGTGGGAAATTTGAATTCGATGTTGAGTCTGAGTCGGAGAAAGCGTCTTGGTCATCTGTACCATTTGAACTGGAGCTCGAACTAATAAAGTTGGGGGCAGCCACTGGATCTGATTTATCGCTGAACACATTTGTTAATTTCGGCTCAAACGCTGATTTGTATACATTTTCCTGATGGTCGTGGTCCACCTTACACTTTAGGTAGTCTTCGATGTGATCCCATTTGTCATTAGAATCTTGGACCAGTTGAAAGATGTCGTGATCCTGCATCGCTTGGGGTCGGTCAATTTGATTTTGATTAGAGTCCAAGAAGCTGGATAGAGAGAGAGTAGACGTTCGACTATTTGGTAGAGGAAGTATGGTTTCATGCGACACTAAAGATGTTGTGCGTAAATTCCGTGAAATTTGTAGGCAATGAAGATGTATAGATGAAGAAGAGGAATCCGCTGTCCTATTTTCAGCTGAGCATTCGTCGCATCCAGGTGCGGAATCAGGGCAGGGAAGATCGGACGGCAAACTGTCTGTATGGAAAATTTAGCGAGGTTGAGAAAGTTTGTACATTATATCATTTAACGTACTGGATGATGAGGGTAAAGAGGAAGGCTCTTGAGGTATGACTTCGACGGGGGGAATAGGCTGAAATGAGTGAAGTGAAAGAAGGAGAATGAAAAGCGTTAGTAAATGACTAAAAAGGAAAAGTGAATGAATAGATTTTTATAATGATAGATGCATCAATGATACAAGCGTTTGATAACAAGTAGGCAAGCAAGTAAAGGTGGAAGAGGTTTTAGATAGCAGATGTCAAGGATTCTGGGTTATAATAAAGCGTAAACTTTGATAAGAATGGTTAAATTGACTTGGATACAACGATAACATAACGCCGGGTCGTCGCACGGTGCAGACGAGCGGATGAGAGGGGATGATAGAAGGGAAGGGGGAAAAAGAGGAAGAGGACGAGGAGAAGAAAAGGGTAGAGAAGTGGGCTTTATATTGATGTGGTAAGTTGGCTTTGTTCTGTGGGGGGAGTGGAGGAGAGAGGAGGGGAGGGGATGGAGGGTTGGCTGGAGAAGGAAAATGAGAGGAGGCGGCGGCGGCGGCGGTAAAATGACTGGAGAAATGGAGTGGGAAAGAAACAAGGTAAGGAAGAAGCGGGCATGGGCAGTGTGAAGTAAGAATTCAAGTAGACTCGACAAGAAAATTCGACTTACCAGTACACTCGACGAAGAAGTGTTGGATTTGGAATTGGAAGGGGAAAGCGTAGACCATTTAACCCAACTCTGTTCCAAGATAAGATCCTCCCATGAAGGGTTGTTACAAGGTAAAGAGGATCTAAGAGCAATGGAGGCTGTAGTGCCAGCTTGATGATGAGTTGGTGGTGGTGGTGGTGGTTCTGCTGCTGAGACAAACGGGACAGTAGAATTTCTGCGTAATCGAAATGCTGAAGGGGCTGCAGCTAACGATCTTCTTCTGGTCAGTTTCTTTCTATGTCCAAGGCGAGTTAGAGCTCGACCGTTCCAACTACCCCATTTTGTAGGTTCAAAGGACAATTTAAAATCCTGACGACTCGTAGTCAGTTTGTTTGAGGAAGAAGCAGTAATTAGATGGGGATTTTCGTTGCTGATATGACCAAAATAGAGAAGTTTATCGTTGCCCAAGGTTTTACCCAATTCGATTCGGCCAGGCATTGCAATGTTAGTTGAAGAAGTTAACATTGACATGTTTAAACGTTTGATTGGATTAGGAGTAGTGTAAGTATACGATTGGGAAATGGGAAGAATAATCTTGCGGATGGTGATGAATTGGCAAATTATTAAAGAGTAGAAAGATGAAACCCGTTAATCATTACATGGTCGAGTGGTGGACCATTGGAATTGTCGAGAGCAAAGGTGAGCTTGTTTTTTTCCTCTGACTGTCTAGCAGAGCTCATTTCCATTTGGAGATGTGCACAAGGAAAGATTTTTCAAGGAAGCCAGTTTCTGTAAGATTGGCCTTTTTCGTTTCGTCTTTTCCGGAATCTCAACAAATCTAATTCTCCGCTCTCAACAAATTTATCTCAACAAAAACGGCGTGCCCCTGTAATCGTCTCGTCTCGTCCAGATTGGTTCATCAGTTTTCGAATTCGAGGGACTATAAAATAGGGTTTTGGGAACTTAAAGTTTATGGTAAATTCAAGAAAACAGACAAGAGTGGGAGAAGAGTGAAAGGCTTAACTTGATATAAAGAACTGCGCGACCCAGCCGGCAAAAGTGTAGACAAGAAGGAAACGAGAGGTTAATTGCTACGGTTGTCGTCGTTGCACCGTCTGGGGCTCAGCTGCAGCGCGAGAGCCTTATGGATCCCGCTTCAAGCTGATTTACACTAGTTCCCTTCAGATCGGTCTACTCCACTAGACCCAAGTAATCTTATCTTGCACGCTTATCGATACGAAACGATGCGATGCGATGCAATGCAAAGCTATACGTTACGTTACGCTACACTACGCTATGTTACGTCTCGGTCAAGCTTAATCCACTTTTTTCTCGTCGGCTCGTCTCGTCCAATTCAATTAGTTGGTTCCTTGCTCTTTGCCTATTTAATCTAACCCCGTTGATCCGTTAGGCCGTTCCAGAAGACGCTCGCTTTAACTTTCCCTTTGCCTAGACTTTCATTAGCGAATTGTAATTCCTTGGAAAAATTACTAACGGAATGACACTATTTCTTCTTCACTTTCATCCTTACCCGTCGAGATATTTTGCGGTTCGCTCACTCGCAATACCTCGTATTTCCCTTCTGCACTGGTTTACCGTGATTTAATTTGTATTGCTCTGCTCTCTCGTCCAAAGATAGCTCCGTTTGCCCAACTTCAAAACTTTTCCGTTCAGTGTTAGAATAACTTAGGATACTTACCTCTCCCCTTTTGCGCCCGCTTTCTAGCTAGTGTTTTTCGCGCTTCTCACTAACTATTCAATTGCTTCCCATTCCTCTTCCGCTTCCGCCTTCCCTCCCCGATTTATTCGCTGTTCGTGTATCATCAAAACATTTTCTCTTTTCTCCAGCGTTACCCCCTTATCTCATGCAATTATCATCGTTGCAGCTGTCGCTCCAAGACCAATCTTCCCCTTCCGCATTACTCGCAGCTTGCTTCACACACATCCTGCTGTTTTCTGGTCTCTTTCGTGCCAATTACCCTCGTAATTCTTCATACTAACGTGGCATGACCTACGTGAATGCTTTTCCCCTCTTCCTAAATTGCCACAAGTATTTTCATTCCTCCCTTGTAACATTACCGCCAATTTCACTATTAACAGTACACTTTCTTCATCTGAGAAATATTAATTCATTATTTCACCAACCTTGGCTGCCTGCTTCATTCTCCACCAAACCCTATCCCTTTCCCATCACATTTTTGTAGCTTCTATTAATTAATCCACTCTGAACCGCTAGCATCGCTTATTCGTTCAAAGTTCCCGCTTAATATCGCGTTAATCGATCTCCCTTACGACTCCGAAACACCTTTTCCGCTTCAAACTTTCCCTGTCCCTACCCAGCCGTTCGTTCGTTCGTTCGTCAATAAGTCAGCTCATAACCACGGCCACAACCACGAGCATGACCGTAACCAAAGTCATAGCCTTTGTTCATGTATCTTTAATCCTGTAACCAACCTCGTCATTATCATCGCCACCCTCAATCCCATCGCTTGAGTTAACTTTCTCTTTAATTTTAGTTCCCCCGTTCACCTGGAACGCTAACTCCATTTCCCGAAGTTCCGCTTGTTGTTTTCGCGCTTCTTCCTGAGCACGACTCTGCTCGGCTCGTTCCGCATTAATGCTTCTCTTCGCTAGTGTATAAGCGCAAGCTCCCGCTACATCAATCAATCCGTCCGTGCATGTATGCCATCCTCATCAAATTAGCTAGCATTCATCCCCTCTACTCATTTTTATACACTGCAAAAGAATGACTGAAATCTTTTCGGATAGCCTACCTAACGTTAACGCGCCCCATCCGTAACTAAACCGTATACAGTCTTGACGCTCTCACACGCCGCCTTGTACGTTAGTCTTATGCATACTTCAACTTTGGCTACACCGTCCATATCACCGTTGCGATACGCGAGTGTAACTCTGTATTTTTGCGTTTCTAATTCATTCATTCAACTTACGCGACCGATCGTGCCTAGCATTTTAAACCTCTTTGCATTAGTACTCTTCATGTATATAAAATGAACATATCATTTTGGTTAACCATGACACAATTTGCCTGACCGTATTCATGCTTAATCCACGCTCAATACACTCCACCAAGCTTATTAGTTGTCTGCCAACCTATTTAGATTTGTTTGATTAATAGTTTGCTTTGCCCAGTAAACGCCAACTTAATATCTTTCCATCAACGAATAACGAAGTTAACTTGACAACTTTTTCATACGCTTGTCTACCAACAAGTCCATGACACGGCGTGCCCTGCTATAATCCTCGTCCGTTTCCAGCTGGTTCGTCCCATCTTCTTTCTTCTTCATTATGTAAGTGTCTCCACCTATCTCGTCCTAATAAAATTTCCCTTTTAGGTACTTTATCCTATCGTGATCGTGTTAATCGCTTTCATACCCTATAAAAACATATTTATGTACACATGCACGCATGTGTACATGCATACATTAACGTACGTACACTGGCTTGCTCACTTGCTTTCCTGTTGACCAGCATACTCTTAGCACCCATCTTATTATCATTCATACGACAATTAATCCATGAAGTATTTTGCCGTCCAACAGTTAAACCTGCTCATTCTAATCCACTGCTGCTAATTCATTCTACTTAATGCTTGTCTCAATTTTCCCCCAACCTAATCCACACATTTTTCTTTTGTGATTCGTTCCAATCCTGCCGTCTTTTCGCTAATACTCTCCTGTTTATGTTAATGTGCCCTGCTTCATGCCCTGTATACTTTTCCACAATTCATTCTTACTCCCAACATTCATCTCCTCGCTCACTTGTTAACTTTATTTCTCTGATCGTATACCCAGCTGTTAAGTCTAACTTGTACATTTTATTTACCATCAATCATCTAGCATTGCGTCGCCTCCAATTGTTTTCATACGCCATGATTGATGAACGTAAGTTAGTCAACTTACCTCCCAGCGACCCTTTTTACGCCATTAATTGCTGACAATTCATTATCATTCTCTTTTTTCTTCTTTGAAATTGCTCATTCAGATCCTAATCCCCTGTTAACTCACATTTCAATAACAATACCACCCCACTTAGCATTACCCTTACCTATAGCTTTGCCTTATTCTTATACATCACTACAATCTACACTTCCACCCTCTCAGTTTGCAACCGCTCCAGCCGTTAGTTCCCTTCCCGCCGCACTTCCTTCAATAAATCCACCGTCAACTAGTGATTCCAACATTCATGCTGAACCTTCTCCACCGCCACGTCCCCCTCGTCCTCCCATTAATGATGTTGGCCTACATCGCGTTCAAGATATCCTCAAGTATACACACGTAACCCGCACTACCCTAAACGAATCTAGACGACGCGCTGACCGTGCTGTTCATGCCTGGCAACAATCTATCTCTGACCGTGATCTCGCTTTAAGACGCAAGGTTGCCCCGGGTTGGCTTGATTCAAATCAACGTTTACTCTTACCCGATAGCCTATGGAAATCCTCATCGTCCAGTTCTGCATGTCCTGATTCATTCTTATCAGCTGCACTTGATACTTCTGCCGTCACCACCGCCTGCGTTAACCAGACTCATATTGACAAGCTTGATAATGCCGATACTCATGTGGTCATAAATGATCCCGATGCTGACGGAAAGGCCATCGACCGTTTCTTCGGCACCCCCGTAATATGAGTCTTTTCAGCTAACATAAAAACTGGGTAATTTTAATACACTTAACTCTGTCCATCTCATAAAATTTACTAGTCAGTCAGTCGGCATTGCAAGTTGCTTTGATCGTCTCCAAAACTAACTCTATATCTCTTCATTGGTGGGCAGCATTCTAAAATCAACCCACCATCTCTCTTTTCATCTTACATACATGTACCAGAGTGCTCTATGTCGGCAATATTCCGTTGTAGTTTGCATAAATTGATTTTCACTTTTGAATTGTCATACATGATACTTTGTCCTCCATGCCGCTTGGTATAAGTATTTGGCTTAATCGTGATTTGCGTTACACTCAAGAGCAAACTTGGGTGTGTCCATTCTTCACCGAAAGATAATTGATCGAGAAACACACAATCAACTGCTAAACCTATTTTAACTTCTCTGAATGTTCGAAGACTCTACGAATGTACGTGTGTACAACTAACGTCATCTTTGCCTAAAGTATAACGAGCACTGTGTAAATATACCTTTGCTTATAATCCTTTAGCATATTCGTGTAGTGTTCCTTCAGGTGCAATGATGTTAGCTGAATCGATTTATTCTGCAATATGACCATTATACTAGAGCCGTTTTTCCCTTGTGAATTCCTGTATGTCCTTGCGTCTATCCCGATTAAAGTTGATCATGATCGTAGCACTTGTAATATCAAAAATAAAGCCTAAGTAAAGCAAGTTTCACGCTGCCAACCGTGATAATCCTCCGCACGCACCTATCTTGCAACAGGGTGTTTGCCAGCCCCTAGCAGAACGGCCATGTGGGCCATTATTTGTTCATGTTCCAATGAAACTTGGTGATTCGCTCCACATGATGACGAGAGGGGACAGGCCACCAATGTCAGTCATTGCCGCATCATTACTTTACCAGCGCAAGACCCTTATCCGGTTTTCGTCGCTATCATCGCATTTAATTTCCCTATACTGTGTTCGTAGTGATTGTCAGTGCAATTGGTTTAACCAACAATACTATGTATGTATATTACCACGAATAGTAGTTCGTTTGTCCGAATGACTTTTACATCTAGTTCATCCAGAAATTCCAACGAACATGCGCCCGTCCAGTCACTCTGGCCAATACTTTATTATCATATTCGCCATACCCCACAAGACTTGATTTATTATTCACCATAATACAATAAGTATGATGCATCACCAAACATCAGCCTCCAACTCCACGATATATCCACCTTTTATCCCCGGCATTCCATTATACACTAGTAAGTCAACAACCTAATAATCCCAATGTATATTACCAACAGAATAAAATCCTGTAGACCATCACCCGAATATGTTGCAAAATGAGCCGCACATGCACTAAATGCGACACGCTTTACTTACACTACGGAATCCCGCAGAGCAGCTACTTGCTGTATGCATATCTATTTATCAGTTGATCGTCTTGTTAGCCTGCCCGTAGATCGTACGGCAGACAATTAAGGTAAAATGATTCCGTTACGTCTAAAATTTTATTTCCCCAATTACGCCGCTCTTTGGCGTGTTTGTGCGTATGGATATAACTGATTAACTCTAATTATCAGCCATATCAGAACAACCTGGCCTACCAGCATAAGTAACTTGTCAGTTCACCTCAATCATATATACACCCTCATGCATTTCGGCATTCTCACAATCACTTGTTACTTCAAACTTGGTTATCCTCAACTGTAATTCGTTGACTGTCTAACATCACGACAAACTTTCCCGCCCATTCATACCATTGTCCCTTTGCCTTAGCTAGTATCTATGTACAAACAGGAAGTCTATCACTAACTTGTCCTGTTATACACACATATTGTAAACATATCCCAAAAAATTATGCAGGTGATACTGCGCACACTTCGTTGGCACAAAGATTCACTTCCAATTTCACATGCAGCGTCGCAGAAATATCATGTTCACCATGTCAATCAATTCAAACGTTGCTTTGCACTTTTGCTGCTAGATCCAGATAGTTTAAAGCTTCCATATACGTACGCCAATTACCCGGCTAAATTTAATGTTTCACGACTCATTTGCCAGTCAAATTACCGTATTCGCTCTTGCAATTTTACCCTCAAACATCAATTAGAACTTCTTAACACTCTCGGTACAAGTGCTCATTCCGATGACTTGATCATCTTTGTGCTACTGAGCATTCAAGAGTCCATGAAATTTTTAACAGCGTTAACATCGTAATATGATGTACACTTTGGCTAATTAGGCTCTACTAGCCCTGATTTAAGTATTCCCCATCGACTAATAGGCCATACTCGCGCTAACACTTTCCCCGTAATCAATGCCAAAGGAACGGGTCCGTACGATCTAGAATCCCGAGACCAAGGTAAATTATCACCAGCAATGTAACAATGCCCTACAGGTACTTGGGCCATACGAGTATGTCGTTCACTTGTTATATTGATACTTTCAATTCCCAGACCTGAATTATTATGTGTAGTAGATGAAGAATCATGATACTGTTTATTGACCAACATGTCCTCTAACTCTTCGTTTGATGGACTGATATCACTCTCATCGAGAACCGGAACAACTACGAAATCTCCAGGCATGCCGATAATTCGCTTGACAACTAATCCCGATGAAGAGTAAGGCATTCGAACACATACAAGATCTCCAACTTGAACTCCTTTACCGCGTTGATAACCTGCCACTCTTAAAACTGCTACTGCATCTTGCGTTACATGCAGAGTTGGGAGCATGGACGGTCCGATAGTAGGTGCAATTAGTATTACATGATCGAGGAAAATATGAATCCATAACAGAGTGTGCAATGAATTTAGTGCAACGTTAACGACTGTATAAACCCATGTCCGGTTCCGCGGGCGGACTTGCATATTGGCCCGAGACGAAGCATAACACCTCAGCAATTTTGGGGTGTTAATTCTGCGAGAAAAAACCCGTAAAGCAGTATTTCGGTTTTGTAGCAAGCTGGTAAAATTACACTGAGAAATTGTTAAAAGCTTTAACCGCTCGATCTTATTGTGCTTTTGAGGGAACCGTCTAGCCGCTCGACCGAGTGAAACAAAAACGTAAGATAATGTGAATAACATTCTACCCAAATTCAGCATGCTGTTAGCTTTAAATAGATATGGATGGTTTTACGTTAAAGTGGTGATGACGGAAATAAACTCCAGGAAGAATGCCAACGCTACTACTTACATTACACCACTTAACCAATGCGGCAGAACGGGAGAAAACACGCAGGTATGCCAAGTTAACGAGATTGACAGTTGAAGCTACTAGGGGTAAGTCGAGCAATGAAACATGCGCGCTACAATTAGCTTAAATTTATCAGTACGTCCAGTAGTCTTAAAGTGCATATACCGAGCGTAGAATCTTAAGCAAACCGAACTCGATTTGATTTGCTTGCTGAAAAGTGTTAATTGAATACAGCTACAGTACAATTAAGTGGAAAAAATGGCGATTTAATTCCACTTAACAGAGCGTAGATATAATTCATAAAATGCGATGTAAAGGTTAAAATGGGGAGAAACGTAGGTAGAAAACTTGTAAAATACTGCATGAAAAATATCCGGGAACACTGTGCGCTTATGGGATAAGCAGCAAGACGGATGAAAGACTCGTGTTAACGGTTTTTTTTCAATTGCTAAAGAAACGTTGGAAGCTAACGTGCACGCCCGAGTCTCTGAGTTAATATTTCAAGGCATGAGACGAGTAAATTGGTGTCCGATAGAAAAAAAGGGTGTAAGAGTGTTTAAGTAAGATATAATGACTTAGACAGTTCGACACAAGTGCATGTGAGAATGTATAGTCCTAGAGGAAAACATTAGTCTGGCGTTGACATGATGGCAAACGTAGATTATGAAGACATTAATTATTTTAAATTCAGCGCCTAGCAGTACCACCAAAATTCAAATCTATACACGTATGAGCATCCTCAAGATGATGGTTTAATCATGAGTTCCGGGCGGACGTAGCGATCATAGTCTTCAGCAGTGATGACACCTAGTTCTAAAGCACTCTCCCTTAGTGTTATTCCTTTGGCATGAGCATTCTTAGCTACTTTTGACGCTTTATCGTAGCCAATTATGGGATTTAAGCACGTAACCAGCATCAAGCTTTTGTTCAATAACTCTTTAATGCGCCCTTCGTCGGGTTTAATTCCGTTCACCAAATGCTGCTCAAAACTATTCATTCCGTCTGCCAACAATCGTATACTATGCAAAAGATTGTATATCATAACGGGCTTAAAAACGTTCAATTCAAAAGCACCTTGGCTTCCAGCAAAGGTTATGGTGGAATGATTTCCGAACACTTGGCTACATATCATCGTTAATGCTTCACATTGAGTAGGATTGACCTTGCCGGGCATTATTGAGGAACCGGGTTCATTTTCTGGTAGCAATAGTTCGCCTATACCACAACGCGGTCCGCAACCAAGATACCTGATATCCTGAGCAATTTTATACAATGAAACGGCTAATGTGCTTAGTTGACTTGACGCTTCTACAATGGCATCATGAGCTGCTAGTGCTTCGAATTTATTGGGAGCCGTAATAAAATTATAACCAGTCATTTTACTAATTTCTGCAGCAATATCTTCAGCAAAACCTTTATGGGTATTAATTCCAGTGCCGACAGCAGTACCGCCTTGAGCAAGCATGAGTAGCCTGGGCAAAGAACTTCGAACACGATCAATTCCAAAATCCAATTGTTGAACGTAACCGGAAAATTCTTGACCCAAAGTTAATGGAGTCGCATCTTGCAAGTGAGTTCGGCCAATTTTAATTATGTGATTGAACGATTCTTGTTTTTCGCGTAGACGATCACGAAGGTTTGCCAGAGCAGGTAATAATCTTTCTTCCAATTCTAAAACAGCTGCAATGTGCATGGCTGTGGGGAATGTATCGTTAGATGAAGCCGACATGTTAACATGATCGTTGGGATGCACGGGCTTTTTTGTGCCCATTTGACCACCCATTATTTCAATGGCTCGATTAGAAATCACTTCATTAGCGTTCATATTCGTTTGTGTACCTGAGCCAGTTTGCCATACAACGAGGGGGAAGTGCTCGATTAGCTTTAGGGATGCGACTTCAGCTGCAGCTTCGCGAATAGCCTCACCAATGCTAGCATCAAGACCATATTTGACGTTAACGCCGGCAGCAGCTCCCTTTAGTATGCCTAGTGCACGAATTATTGGAGTAGGCATACGATCCACGGGTTGATTAATGTTGAAATTTTGGAGAGAACGCTGAGTTTGTGCTCCCCAATACTTATCGGCAGGGACGGCTATTTCTCCAAAAGCATCAGTTTCAACTCGTTTGGCCGTGAAATTTTTTAGGTTGGTGCTATAGGTTTGGTATACCGCACCCGCGAAACTATCGCGTGGTTCGCGTGAGAATGAACGAGTTAGAGCGGGGGCACGAAGGGAGGAGCAACGCTTTAATGCGTGATTTAGTTGATTTGACATGATGAGCAATTCTCCGAAATATCAGAGTATATTTTCCTTGGGACGATGGTGTGAAAACTTTTCACTAGAACGGAATGTGAGAATACAAATTTAACACCGAATGAGGATAATGTTAATTGTGTTAAACTAAGCTCCGTAACCAATAAAAATTAAATATGGAAAGCTTTATTCTTCAAATTTAACGGTGTGCTAATCAAGAGAATTCTAAAACTTAAGTGTAATATAAACTCTGGCGTAAATTCGTGCGATTATGGTATTGTGTCGAGTGCAATTAACCCGTTATGAATTAATTTTTCCAATGGTTTATATAATCAAGTAAGGTGACGATGGAGTCAGGATGAATTTTTTTTGTCGAAAGCAATAACAATGGCATTTTGTAGAATGAGAGACCATTGAGGCCAACAATTTATAAGATTTGTAAACGACAAAATGTAAAAGTTTTTCTTGACCTTACCTTTACACAAGCCCGTGAAAACTGTAGATGTATAATTTATCTTTATAGGGTTACTCGCAAGCACAGTATGTTATGTATTGCACACGCGAATTTTGCCCATGATATAAAATTCAATTGGACATAAGTTCAAGTAAATCTTTACGATAAACTTTAAATTGTTAATTGGAATTTATTTATAAGAAAACAAATGTAGAGTAAAGTAGATGAAAGGAAAAAAGAGACATAGGGAAATAGTATGTCTAAAAGTTCAAAATTTGCTAAAAAGCAACGAGTAACAAGGGGTTGATTAAAGCAGTCTATAAGGAATTTAATTTCCCACGACTCGCCGAGCTAAGGGCAGAGGCGATTGGCGCAGTGGCGAATGCCAAGGTAGCCCCGTTGGCACAATGGTTAGCGCGTGGGACTTTTAATCCCAAGGTTGTGGGTTCGAGTCCCACACGGGGCGTGGGGTCCTGGTTCGGCTCTGCTTTTTTCCCCGTCCCTGGGAAGGAAGCGGCCGTCAACATTGGCTGGCAATTGGCAGTGAAAAGGGAGTTGTGGTTAAGTTTTTTGGATTGAATGGGTTGGTGCAGAAGCATTTTTAACTATGTCATGAGGGAACAAATCATTTGGATCAGAAAGCGCAGCTGAGTGATGGGATAACTTTTGCTTTTTAGCTGGACTTTCAAGGGAAACAGAGGAGGGGGGATGGACAGGATTTAGGGGAGGACGTTTTATAAGATCAATTTTATCAGGGTTGCGACAATGGTAAAGCTTTTTATCAATACGGATAAGCTCATCTCGTGAATCGAATAAAGAGACCGGACCTGCTTGAAGAAGAGAAGCGCAGGCGCGAATGGTGGCGAGGACATTGTTAAAAGAGGGGCAATTGGGAAGAGAGGAAGGACTGGGTAATAGTTTAGTAGAAAGATAAAAGAGAGTGAGGGGTTCATCGGCGAGTAAAAGAGCGGAAAAACAGATTTGGGGAGGAGTATAGAGAAAATAAGCATCGGTTAATATGGCAGATGATTGCAAAGTTTCCTTAGCACGAGCGTAAGCTTGATTAAGACGACCTTGAAAAGTAGTGGCATTATAATTGGTGGGGGAGCCGTTTACAATTTTTGGAAGGGTAAATAATTGACGTTGTAAATCCGTGGATGAACGAGTATCAGCAGGAAGTGGAGTAGCTTCACCCTTCATGCAAGCAGAAATTTCTAGGTATACACCTTTCAAGGCACGATGAGGATGTCGAATATCAAAAGTGAAGCGTAAAGATTGAGATATGAGGAACTCGGGAGCTAAAATTTCACTTGGCGAAACTTTTTTCAAGTTGGCCTTGCGTAGCCCCGAGGAATAATCTCGCAGGGATAAATAGTGATTTTCCGTTTTACTGGCAAGAAAGAGTGCCGAAGGCATTATCTGCTTGGGATGATAGGTCATGGGAGAATTTGTCAGGTAGAAACGTTTGATGAATTGAATGGCCGTTGCAACAACATTAATAGGAAAATTGAACGGTTTACCCAGCCGAATACACTGTAAGCAGTAAAACTCAACTAGTTTAAGCTCTTCACCCAGAGTAAGATAATCGATGGTTTCAGGGTCGACGATCTTAGGTTTTGCCGTTTCTCCTGAATCTTTTGATGGTTCGGCGATGGGGTTTTGATATTTGGTACTTGATTCAAGGAACTTTTCGCGTAAAGCAGTTCGAACTCGTCGTATGGCAAGTTTATTGGTAGCTGTACGCAAAGCCAGTAATTTTTCCGGTGTAAAAGACCAGAAGCGAAACTGTGTAGAAGTTTTATAAATGTCATCTTCTAACATTATGTCCAGCGCGTTAAATAATAAATTGAGCAGAAAAATATTCACGTCAGACTAGCAGATTTAGATGTCAATTTACGCAGGCATGAATTCAAGATAACTCAAATAACCGCCATACGATAATCCACTTTCATCACTATTAACCTTTTTCTCTTTTCCCAACTTTCGCGACGCCAAACGCGGAAAATCTTTAAATGGGTCACGTGATGCGCGAAAACGCGCGGAGAAAGGCGCGAAGGAAGAGAAAAAGACGAGGAAAATTAAGGAATATGAAAAAGCGAATATTGGTAATAAAACATGGAGTATGTTAGAGGTGGGAGGGCGATATTTCACTCTGCCTATGGATTAATTGGAAGAGACATAGTGAAAAGTGGAAGTATGCTTGGAAGATTTTGCACGGGAATCGGGCGAAGGGATAACAAAGGTCGAATTAAAGCCCTGCATACTCGTGATGGTGGGGCAGAAGTTGGGCATAATGAAAGTGGAAGAGATGAAAAATTTGTACGAAATGGTATGCTATGAAGTTTGAAGTTGGACTGATACGGAATATTTATACGATAAGTGTATAAGTATGGAGTTATGAATGGTAAATGTTAACGAAGGAGATGAGGATTAGATGAACAGAAAGGTGGTCGACCAAATAGCGGTAAAATAAGGTATCGTTCGGTCAAGGTACTGCAAGCACTAAGTGGAATACCGCGCAATTCGCAAGTACAAGGTTCACAGAAAGGAAAATTTTCAGGACGAGAGCCAGATTCATCACCAGGAAAAAAGCGGTTTGGTAAACAGCAGGCTACGCAGAATTCGACAACGCCAAAGCATGAATCAATGAATGGGAATGAAGGAATAGTAAAGCATGTGCAATATCACGTTGATGCGAATAAGTTATGCGCGCCAAATTCATCAAATATGAGTGAACTTCCCTTACGAGATGTAGGATCATGGGAGAGGCCAAGTGATATTAACGGAATTAACTAGTATTGTTGCGAAGGATTGTAATTCGAAACGAAATCAAGGTTATATGTGCCGAACAAAGTTAATTTTACGGTAGAATTGCATAAGTATGATCAAAATACACGAAATTTGACCTACATGATACATTTTAAAGGAAACATTTAAGAAAAACGCCGATGAGGGTGATGACGATTGGGATTTGAAAATATGAAGTGATAGAAGAAACGTATTTCTTGCGAGGGAAGAGTGTTTCACTAAACTATCCCTGGTAATGGGTATAACGGATGGGCGGGTACTTTTTATGATCAAAACTGTTGTTGCTGCTGTTGCTGTTGCTGTTGCTGATACGCAGAGGACCAGGCTGCGACATAATTCCAATAATCGCCATAGCTAGAATAAGGATACATTTCATCATTGTTCATTGCAGTGGGTAGCGAACACAAAGTTGTAGCAGCAGACATAGAAGATGGCATGGTTGGCAGGGATAAAGAAGATGAAACTGGGGTGCACGCATTGTCGTAAGTTTGAGTTGAAGAGGGATTAGAACTAGACATGGAAGTAGGATAATAATCGTTAACAAGGGTCAATGAACGAGACGTTCGGTTGCGATCAAGCAATTTATCACGCTGCTAAGGAAAAGGGTTTAGCGGTTCAAGTATTCAGGTAAGATAAGAAACAAAATAGCAAAATAGAGAAGGGAAAACGTACGGATAATTCAACTTTCTCGAGGATGGCGCTTTTAGCATTCATGATGGCAAGTTTACTACCCGTCAGGTTCACGTTTCTTTGCTCGTCTAATCCATCTTTAATAGTAGTGTGGCAGACTTTAATTTTGCAATTGGTTGAATTTTGAAGCTCTTTGATGGAATCGCCACCTCGTCCAATGATCATTCCAACGGAATCACAAGGAATTAGGATACTCTCAGTATACTTGTCGTCTTCTCCAGAAGAAATTCCCACCAAATAATCCTCACCGGGCTTGGGATTTGCGCAAGTTATCAATGGCAATGAACCGGAACTGCCAACGGGTATAGTTGCAACATTAGTAGCTGAGAGGGATGATGATGATGATGTAGATGAATTTCTCGTATCCGTTTCAACAATCTGCATGATTAAGTCTTTGGCGATTTCTTGAGAGCGCTTTGATCCTATCAAATTAACCGGTCTTAATCCATTAACAGATAAATCTTCACTGACAATGTTAACTAAACATCCACTCTTGTCTTGTAGGTCACGAATTGTTTCACCCTTACGGCCAATAATCAATCCTACGGTACGATCAGGAACGACTATTCGTTCAGCTCCATCAACTTCACGGGTGGGATCCCGACGTAAAAAGCGACTGATATTTCGAGATGCAAAATCTTTAATTGAAAAGTTATTGCTATTTTCTTCGATTAACCGAAATATTTCTCTTCTTGCTTCGGCTCGTTGCCTTCCACTACCGAATATCTTGCATAACCTCTGTGATCCCGAGTAGTCCGTACTGGGCAAAAATTGGATTCGCGCGCCAGTTTCTCGTTCAACTTTTCGAAGATTTTCCCCTTGTCGACCAATAATGGGTCCAACATGGTTAGAATCAACGCTAATTGCCTCATAATCATGAGAGGGAGAGTATTCAGATACATCCTTTCGAGAGGGAGAATACGCTCGAGCTCCCCTTGGAGATTTGGATCTGTCTCGACGTACGCTTCCTCCACGACGTTTTTCATCTTTATAGGCATTATATGATTCCCGAGAGCGTCGATCCGGGGATCGACTACGTCCATCACCCGTACGATAATAGGATCTAGACCTTTCATCTATCATGCCATGTTAAATAAATTAGAGTGAATCAAGTTTAGCGTATAGTAAAGGTACAATTAACTAGTACGTTTAACAACACGGCGCTCAAGTATATGATTATAATTAGAAATTTAAACCTATCACTTTCACTATTCACCGGTAAATTGAAATGGTAAACTTTACTTTAAATTTTAAATCTTACCGCATGATTTTTCCGAATTGTATACACTCGAAGATAGCTTACTCGTCGAGTTTTTACCCTTGGATACAACATCTGATATTGATACAGAGCCTGAGCTAATAGGTTTAATTCCACTCAAGTCCACATAGTTATTAGAGCAAGTTAGTGCGATGCCGTTGTTTGCGGGAAAGACACCTGGTAAACCCGACGTTGATGATTGTTCGTTTATAGCCAAACTTTGACTTAATTGACTTATTTGACCCGTTAGTGCACTAATATTTCCTGGGCTAAGGGATTGTTGGGTAGATGTTTGGGATAAAAGTTGTGAAATCACTTGCGGCGAAATGTTTAATGTCCCATTACCCCCGTTAAATCCTGTAGATATAGACCCCGGTCCCGATAATGTACGAGATGATGTTGATAAATGTGAAGGTGATTCCATTCCTGTTACTGGCATTGAACTTGCAGTGATAGGTTGTTGGGCAGCCAGAGCCGCTAGAATGGATGTTATGTCCACTTGACCTGACATACTAGATGTGTAAAACTGGTTAAATGTATGGTCAAAATTCACGTATGTACGTTAAATATAGGCATAAAAAGCCAAAGGGTAATGAAGCTGTATGTTCTCTTAAATTTCACGGATCATTTGTAGCCCGTTCAAGTTTCATACAAATATTAGAATTGTCGTGATCCTGTCAATTTACCAGACATAAGCACAATGAAAGGTAGATTCCCAGTAAATTAGTAACTTTTGCGAATATTCGCACACACGCGCTTTACACTCTTTAATATCACAAGTATTCGATAAATCGTGAAAAAACAATTCACTTTCGTAACAGTCTATGCTCTTAAGTTAACACTTCCTCTTTTACCCGATAAATTTAAATCTTTAGCGATGGAATTCCAATGTTGACTCTAAAATTGTATCATGCATGTAAAATCCTCAATATTTAGTATATTCAACTGTTTCAACTACCATAACTCCCATCTCGATTCCGACAAAGCACCCCACTCATCAGGCAATCCGTGTGCAAATCCCCGGAAAACAATCCTCTGTCAACTCTCATAAAGTAACCCCGGAAATGTTTGCGTAAAATTCTTCAGTAAATCTTTCCAATTCTTAAAACTTGCCCTAAATCGTCCGCCGCCCATTTCGCTTCCTCCGCAAAATTTCCATCCGCTATCGTGGCGGTGCACTTAAGCGAGCCGCTGACAAATACCATGTGGCGGTGCTGCACTGCTGCGTCGTGCGTTGGTAGACGCGCTTAAATGGGGAGTGGATCGTGAAACTTCCTTTCGGCAAAATTCTTCTTTTAAATTTCTCCCGTCGTTATTTTTGGCAAGGCAGACTGTCAGTGTATTTTGTACTGCGGGATAATTTGGTTTCTTGATTTAAGGGTTCTTACAAAACGTCAGCTCTGCTTTTTTCCTTAATTTTCCATGACTATCCCTTTCCACTACGCTCCGGATCGTCCGGAACATATCGAACAGTTGCTCAATTGTCTTGAACGTTATAATCCTGAATCTACTGTCATCTTTCAGGATTACGTTTTGCAACAATGTGAACAGCAAACTTACGATTGTGTTGCTAATCTCGCTCTACTTAAACTGTAAGCTTCGCCCTTCTACGTTGCCTCTCATAATGATGTTGTTAGGTGATGAAAAGAATCTCAACCACAATATTGTACTGAATCCTACAAATATTTTAATGTTGATCATACAATTATATTAGCTCTATCTGATACACTTCTTTTGTAAATTTGCATTCCTGTATATCTCTTATTTTCTTTTTTACTAACGATCTTTCCCCTATCTCTTCGAATAGTTATCAGTTCAATCCCGCTCTTCTAAAAGAGTACATCATCACTAATATACTCGTTAAAGCACTTACGGTTTTTTTAGATCCTGACTTTAGCTTATGTCTTTCACTGCTACCACCCCACATACTTATGCCTAGCTCTAAAGTCGGTTTAACTGCCTCGTCAAACAACCCTGTTGCGGGAAATATCCCGTTTAGTTACGCTGTGCAAAAACTTTGTAAATTGTACACCTTACTCTCCTCTGCCAAATACGCCGAATTTTGGAAAGCCCTCGCTACAGACCCCGTCAGCGCTGATCTCGTTGCTCCAATCTTTGGATTTGAAAACATTATACGCATGCGTATTGTTGTCGCTGTTAGTCAATGTTACCGAGAAATTGATCGCCACATTCTTGAATCTTGGGTGAACGTTCGAGATGCTGCCTTTGATGAATTCATTACTGAAGTCTGCGGATGGTCCATCCATATGTGCCCTAGCACAGGGAA
Source organism: Herpomyces periplanetae (assembly GCA_009733715.1). Classification (NCBI taxonomy): domain Eukaryota; kingdom Fungi; phylum Ascomycota; class Laboulbeniomycetes; order Herpomycetales; family Herpomycetaceae; genus Herpomyces; species Herpomyces periplanetae. The sequence continues at coordinate 2,322 of WMKJ01000023.1, read as the reverse complement.
ACTATCTCTCGTACGAATTCCTCTCACCAAAGAAAATGAAGCCAAATCCGTTTTGATCAGTGAAAATGTCAAGTTTCAGCGTATGTGTTTTTCTACTTTTTCGCATTTTACCTTGCTAACTTATGCCTGCAACTTGTGCTCGCCTTCTTTCTTTTTGCCATTCAGAATTTTCTCGTATCGTTAGACGATCTTACGAACAGCCCGCTTGATTTTCTCTTCTACATTTTACGGCCTACGCATTCAAAATCATCCGCACTTACCATCTCTTGGGCGCCCTTCAAACTCTCAACATGCTTTTAATTCCCCAATTCGTGTTGCGCAGCTCCGAAGTCAGTTTTTATCTTATTTACACCCCCCCCTTTCGCCTCGCTGGACGAATCTGAAATTTACCTGTTTCCTACCGATTTCAGTCTACATTCACACCATTATTGTAACGTCAAACGGAATGTCAACATCAATTTCCCACCCTTCGAATGCGTACATCTTGCCAATTGGAGTGCACATTTGCCCTTTTAGTTCATTGCTTGCGCCCGCACACCTAATCGATATGGTACGTATCGCCCTGTTATTTCGTATCGATCTACATCTTTTTAAGCGCTAACCCATACCTCCTGTCTGGGCGTATGCTCACAAAAGGTTGGACCAGTAAACTAAATGATTTTGTACATGGTGCCGTGTGCCCATGTGGTGCAATAAAGAATATCATCTCACGATAATCGCAAAACATCATGTACGCGAAATGTACGATAATCTCCACGCGTGATAAATATCGCACACAGATCGAGCTTGGCAAAAGCACAGTGTGACCAAAACATGCTAAAATGTATGTAATTCACCGTAATTATGAGACAATCCAAATATCGCCCACTCGTCAAAAGACCCTGTGGTATTGAATTACCCGGTAAGCTAGTGTGAAAAGATGAGCGTCGTATCGAATTTGGCCGTACTTCGCAAAACGCAAGTAACCGGTAGTTCAAGTTACGACACCGCGGTTTATTCTGCGCACATAGACTGGCCGGTAAGTGTAGATTGCACCATTGAGCTAATGGGCAGCACGAAACAGCTCAAAGAAGTGCGTAAGTCAGTCTGATTCGAACAACACGCGCAATAACGAGATGTTCAATATGATGAGGCCAAGAGAAGGACGAAGGGTCGCCTTGTAGTACGATAAAACTGGGAATTAGCTAGTCTCACGAGCTGATGATGTCCCACTATTGTTATAGTGGTCATCATCCTGCTCATCGTCATCACTTCCACCGTCATCACACTGAACGTCCATCACACGTTCACTCATTTTATTCAGCGTCCGATGGCTCCATGCTCGCGTTCCCCGCCAAATGGCCTTACAGGATTAGCGTAGGAAGCGTCAAATTTACCAGTCAAGTTTAACAAAGAGAAACCGTAAAATAGTCCATAATAAGAAGCGAAATGATAATACACTTACAACGAGAAATGTCAATACGCCAATGATTACAACGGTCCAGCTAATGTTAGCCAAACGATCACGTCCACCTCTTCTACGACCAGTTGAAAACCCCGATCCGCGGAAATTGAGCCAGTGCCACGGTGAAGTAATGAACATTTTTAAAAAGCTCAGCAATCCCAATGATGCAAATCCCTTTATAAAATGTTCACTCCACGTCGATGAGGGAACAGGATCTTCATAATTATTCATTAAGTCTTCCACATACTTGTAACGATGAGAAAAAGGCGACAGTGTACCGTAAGGATCAAGATACATATTTATTACTGGATCAGCAAAAAAACCAAGAATGAAAACTGCAAGGATCAAGCAAGCGATTGTCAAGAGTAACTGTGTCACTAATATGAAACGGCTAAGTTAGCAAGGCACAAGGACGAAAGAAGTAAAACGGTCGGCAAATGATGGGAAAGTTTACCAAAGTACAGAAGCTTACCTTTACTACTGAGAATCCGGCCCCAAAGCATGCGTTCTAAACGGTAGTTAAAACCGCATGTGGGACAAACCCAATAATTACGCTTGCCATAATTAGGATTGACATGACGCCACTTACGCAAACATTCTTCGTGAACGTATTTGGAAGTTCCTCGACACTTGCAAGGACGAATTAAACGGCCATCTTCAGAATCATAAGTAACGGTAGGTTCACCTCGCATAAAAGAAGGTAAATGTTCAGATGGAGGGTGAAATGTAGGCATTACCGTATCCAAGCAAATACGACACGTTCTTGGTTTCCAGTACCTTTTTGGTTTGGTACCACTATGCGAAGTGGATTCTTTCGTCGTTGACGTAGACGTCGAAAACTGTTGCCTTGATTCACTACTGTTAACATTATTGATATC